>JAXQGJ010000160.1:0-23543 GCA_037039655.1 Pseudozyma sp. M118-08B | reverse complement strand
CTCAATGTCGCGGCTGCCGCTGACGAGCTCGCGATAGTGCGCCTGGACCGTATCTTCGCACATGATGACGGCGACTCCGCTTCGGTCGAATTGGGGTCTTCCAGCACGTCCCATCATCTGGATGAGATCGAGCTCCGACATCTCCATCCACTGTCCATCGTATTGTTTCGTGCCTCGAACGATGACGCAGTAGGCGGGCAGGTTGATGCCGGTCGCCAAGGTTGTGGTGCAGCACAGTACAGCAATCCTTTCCGCTAAAAAGGCTTCCTCTACCGCGCGTCGATCACCAACGGATAGACCGGCATGATGAAAGGCCACTCGAGACGGCGCTAGTGTTTGCAGATCTTCGTCGTCGAACGTGATACCGACAAGACTACGCTGACCCTCGTCTGCAGTAAGCGTGGAAGGGGTCCCATTGTCCCTTGCCTTTTTCATGGCTTCCGCGATGGTGCTGGCGGCCTGAATGGATGATCGGCGAGTGGCGCAGAAGACGAGGCAAGGTCGACCCGCTGCATGCGTTTCGATCAGCTCGAGCAGCTTATGGTTCAGATAGGACTGGAACGCGAACTCGTCTTTGGCTTTCGGGTAGCCGTAGACATGCTTCTGCAACGGACACGGTCGGTACGCTTCCCCGAATTGGAACATCTCTGCAGGTGCTTTTGCCGACTCGGCGGATGTCTGTTGTGGATGCAGTAGAGCGTGGGAGCCAACCCATGCGGCGACATCCTCAAGGTTGGGAACAGTAGCCGATACAGCGACAAAGCGCACCTGGTTGCCCCTGTTCTTGATTCGTGTCACCACCACCTCCAGACGGGCACCGCGTTGATGCTCGTTGAGGATGTGCACTTCGTCGATGAGCACCAGCTTGACGGTCGAGAGGATCGGTGTTTGCTCATCCCATTTGCGCGTCAGACTATCCCACTTTTCGGGTGTGGTGATGATGAGGCGACTCTTGCGGGCGATGTGCAAGCCATGAACAGAGTCTCCAGTCAGCTCTGTGACGCCACAATCGACGGCGCCGAAGCGAGTGGACCAGTCGCGCGTTCGTTCGGAGCACAAGGCTTTTGTCGGTGCAAGATAGACAGCTCGCGTATTTTCGGCCTCTTTGGTCAGCATGCGTAGTAGAGCAAGCTCGAATACGACCGTCTTTCCCGAGCAGGTGGGAGCCGACAGGACGATGTTCTCTCCGCCTTCAAAGACCTACATTACGGACAGCAACGGTAGAGGGATGACAGCTCAGTACTCTTCTCCATCCGACGCGACTCTGCAACTCCGTTTCGACCCGCATTCCGTCGAAAGTAGGAAGGGCACCCCCTGTTGCTTGTCCGTAGTAGAACCCTTTCGAGCGACTCACCTTGGGAAAGCAGATCGACTGCACCGCATTGAAGTACGGGAAGCTGAAAAGAGAGTGATACAGCGCCGCTACAAAGCAAGTCAGGTTGACATCCGAGGGAACGCCAGCTTCAGCTTCCGAATTCGATGTTGGCGGAGACTTTCTTTTTCAACGGTGCTACTACTCACGTAGTGATTTGACTGAAACAAGCTTCACCCTTTGTCCTGGCTCAGGTTCGGCGTAGACATCGTTCTCCAGCTGAGCCTGCTGGTTGCGGCTGGTGTATCGTCTCTGCTCCTCATCCCTTTCGTTAATGCGCTCGTTCGGGTAAGTAGACCTCGCTGGAACCCTCAGAGAAGCGAGGGCATGGGCTGGAGCCGTCGTCCGAAAATGGTTGGCAGCCACCACCAATCCGCCAGCTTCCGCTCGCTCGTAGTCAAAGTGATCCGCCTTTGCAGCCGGCTCTTCTGTTGGAGGGGGCGGCTGCATCGGCAAGTAGTGGGGAACAAACTGCGGCGGTGGCATCCAATTCATTCCGCCCTGAGCGTCATACCCGTTTGAACCTCCGTAGTAATGCGCATGGTGATCGTTCGGTCCCCCATAGTATTGCCCGTGGCCGTCATTTGGACCTCTATAATACTGCGCATCACCTTGGCCATGGTTTGCGCTTTCCTCTGGCATCAGGCCGTATGATTGCGCTAGTGCTTGAAAAGAAAGGTCGTCGGCCATATCTTAGAGCGAGACTTGTTGTACCTGTCGTCGAGTGAATGAAAGCTTTTGACCGATGCAATGACTACAGAGAAGCCTATATGGTGTTGGTGATGAGACAAGATGCTGCCGTTTGCCACCGAGGATCCCGGTTCTGTTGGTTGAGCTCATTGAAGGCATTGAGCTGAGTTGATCTGAGCTGGGCTTGGACAGTGACACTTGCGCAGTCATGCCAGTCAGCAAGCGTCGCTGCCTGTCGGTGTGCTGGCTGAGCCTCTCAAATTGGGCTACAAATGTGAGTATCACGTTGGTCGGCCCATCCGACAAAGGCACCATAGCGAACATTCGCACGCCGTTGGAAGCTCCCGAGCATCCTACAGCCACGAGAAGCGAAGTCGATCCTTCGACTCGACGGGCGAGGTCGTTGTAGTTGTGCGCTGTCCTCACACCGAGAATCCTCGCAGCTGTACACCACAGAGCTACATACGTAAAGGTTGGCACCTTTGATCAGCATCGCCGGCGAGCCTTTTAGCAAACGAGAAGGAAAGGTCATTCCGATGTCTGCTGTGCGTTTGCCTCTTGAATGTGTCGGAAAGACCGACATGAGCCTGAGATTGACTGCGCATGGCCGGATCATCCGATGGCATGGGAAGTTCAAACTTGGAACAGACCAGTGTGCCTCCGCTGCTCTACCCAAGCGATCCTTTTTCAAGATCGAGATTAGACACATCATGTAGGCTGACCCTCGTATTACGGTTGAAGCGTTGCAACGTGCTATGCGTGACTACTCGACGAGAGAAGCACGGAAGCGAGTCAGGCGTGGAAAGAAGCTTTATTGAGAAAAGCCTCTTATCCTTGTGCGTTGAGCTGAGGTCTCAGTTCGCGTTCACGCAAGAGAAGCATCAAAAGCAGAAGCAGCAGCAGCAACTTGCGAAGAGTGCTGTGTGGTCGCGTCTTTCCCTTCTCTTGATTTTCTTTTTTGGAATTTCCAGCTGCTCTGCTTCGCTTCTTCGCTCATTTCTGACCGAAGTGCAACACTCTCGATTCCGTGCGTTTGCAGACAGTAGTCGAGCTTCGAGTGCTTTAGCAAGAAGCAACAACTCGATCCTCGTTGCTGCCATTCAGTTGCCCTGCCTTGAAGCGATCCGAATCACGGCTACGACTGAAGCTGAAGCCAGAGCTCAGCTGCGATGGTCGATGTTCGTGGCCATAGACTTGCTGTCATTGCGCTGCGACCGTGACTGTAATGATGCGGCATGCCACACGAGTAAAGCATGAGCCACCTCTGCCAAATGAGCGATGCTGCTGCTGCTTCGGATTTCCGGCGGCAGCGAGGACAACACAGCAGCTTGGAGGCTATGCAAATGCGCGAACGAAACGTTGCTCATCAGGTTGCAGTTCTAACAGCCTGCTTCGGGCTAACCATGAATAAGAGCTTCGACCTGCCGAGCATGGCGCTGAGGAGGTGTTGCTCCTTGGACAAGGGGTGGAGAGGAGGTTGGCCCCTGTCGGAGATCGCGATCAGCTCTCCTTCTCCCTCTTTCTCAACCAGCTCAAGCGTTCAGAACACTCTCCACCGACCGAATGCAAGCGCCACAGTGAGCGAGAACAGTGCCCACTCCGTGCCTTGACCATAGATTGCAAAGAGTCGATGGATCAGATTCGAAATTTGCTTCAAGCGGCGTGGCTTTGCCAAGCGAAGTCATTTCAGGGTCTTTCGTGCCACGCCCTTCGACCACACAATCAGTGTATCAAGCTCCAAACAGTCCGTGCTTCCGTGCGTCGGCTCTTCCATGGATCTGCCTTTCGTTCCGTCATGCTGGGTCACGGCTGTCTTGTTTTCCGCGCTGCTCTCGCCCTCTCTATTCAGCCCCTCGGTGCGCTTGCTTGCTTGTCGCGACTGCCAGTAGTGTGCTTTCTTTGTGGTCGCGCGAGGAGAAAGGTTTAAATTTTAACTTTAAATTCTTTATCTTTATCTCTTCTCCGCAGAAAAGTCAGCGTATCAGTCGACTAAAGGGTACTTGGACCTTGATATACTCGCTGTTGAGAGCTAGGGAAAGCATATCAAGGTGAGTCTGACACGAGATAGGCAGAGAGCAGGAAGGGGAAGTGCCCAAGTTGCAGGTTCTAATGAGGTGGCTGCCGTTTCTGGCTCTGCCCGATTCGCGACGCTGTGATTCGCCTCGCTTCGCGTTGAGGACAGGGTCGTGTTCCCGTTCGCTCACTTTTGCTGTATGTGTGTGCTTGCTTGTGATTTTGGATTTTGGACTCGCTCGAGCGTGACAGCAGCTGCAGACACCGCTTGAACACCCTGACTCTCCCAGTCACAGGTTCAGCCGGTGTCATGAGATTGCAGCTCTCCGCGTTCCGTTGACTCGTGCCTCCTCTTCACACCATATCCTCCTCGCTTTGCTTGCCCGTCCTCGAGGTGGGCGACGACTTGCATCTACCACACCATACGGCGTCGTCAGTCTCTCTTGCTTTCATCGACCTGCCGCGTTCGTTATCTCCTTGCCGCTCTCGCATCGGGTGGGACGTGCAGATAACCCCACCTCGTCAGTTACGCATTGCTGCCTCGGAGCAGAAGGCTCAGTCAGCGCTTTCGCTCCCTTCATCGTCCCGAAAGCTATCGACGTCGGGCCTAATCACGCCTCTGTGCAATCCCACTGTCCGGCGTCTTGCTCCTCGTAGCTGTTCGACAATCGCACCAGCGGAACACGTCCGAGTCCTGCGCAATCTTCGTTCGGCCCAATCCGCCGTCACTTTATCGCAGTGGCTGTCTGAACATCGCCGCGACCAGGATCCTTTGCCATCTGGAAGACCCAGGAGCTCTTTCATATCTAGCTCACCGACTGACGCTCTGCACCGCCCCAGAAGGAAGGGCTTCGCCTTTCTGCATTTCGGTCGTCTTTGTATGGCAACGGATCCGTTACTGTTGTATCACGCTCGCCTATCAGCCGTCGGCTCACCCGCCATGACCAGGTAGCCAACAGCGCTTGTTTGATCTTCCTTGCAATTCCTCGGACTAGAGACGGCCATCCAGCGGCTCCTCCGACTCGCCTCGATCGCATCAAGGGCATGGTCTACTGCTAAGAACTCACAAGTTTCGCCCATCCTGCCTCCCATCGGATCCCACGACGTCTCCAGCCGCATCGTGACGCGCGCACCATCCTTCGTTTCCTCTCGCCATGTTCTCTCGTTCCTCCCGCCATGCCGAGGCCAAGAGACTCAGCGCACAACGGTCCAAGCTCGAAACCCGCGATTCAATACCAGATGCCACCAGCAACTCGTCCTCAATACCGGCGCAAAATCCCGACACAGTCCCCCGCAGCACCGCCCTTCCTATGCACATCCATCCTTCCGACTTGCCAACAATAACGACCAGCAGTGGTACTCCATTGGCAACCTCCTCATCCACCATGTCAGCTGCTGCTACACCCACTTCCACTCGACATGACTTCTTCGCCTCCCCTCAGAACGCACACGCACCGTCTTCGTCCTGCTTCCACGCTCCGCTAGCATCCCACGTCGCTGCCACTGACCCCTTTGATACCTCGAATGGCAGCTTCTCGGTCGCATCGCTCGACAGCTTTGGCGCCATTTCGATGGCCGGATCCACCACGGCCGCAGAACACGGAAGCCAGAACGGATCCCGATACGGCATGAGTCCATCCGGATCTTCCCTCGTCGCACCCAGAGGCGAGCTCTCATCTGCATCGATACGCAGCAGAAGGAATTGGGACGAGTTCGAAGGCAAGCCGGTCTCGCCATTGCCAAGTCCGGCCGTCCAACACGAACAAGCCAAAGACATGTTTGATGTTCCCGTAGCGTCCTCTTCCAGGTCTACAGCTGGTGCCACCTTGACAGCCCCCTCAATGTCGCGACCCACTCCCATCCGGAATTCTTCCTCCGACTCCCTGTCGAGCACCAACGACGCCAAATTGATACCATCCCCAAAGAATGGAACGCAGCATGAGCCAGGAAGCCGCAATTGGTCCTTCTTCAACTCAGGTTCCACGGGACCGCCCATCGCCCGAGCACCTAGCATCAAGACAACCAATCTAGCGAAAAGGAACGCCGACATCAGCAATCACGTCGGCAGCGACTCTTCGGATCCTTCCACCCCGCTCAGTGCCACGGCTCCGCGAAGTGCCAACAGTGCCACCGGTCTCGGCCACGGTTTTGGCCCAAGGATCGCGTCGGCCGATCTCTCTAGTCGAATCCGCCTGCCTTCCAGATTGCCGACGCTGCCGACAGAAGCAGGGACCATCGCGGGAACAGGTGCTGCCAACGTCCGAGCCTCCTCTGCAATCTACGCTCAGCCACAGCATTTCGGCTATCCTCGACATGCACGCATCAGCAGCGGCGAGTCCAACCTATCGGATGCTGCGCTGTATTCACCTCTATCGGCAGTGGATCCAAACACGGGCGAGCAACTCTTTCGCCTCAACTCGACATCGCAATTGTCCTTGTCAGGCATCTCGGATGCGCCTAGCGCCACCCTTGACGGACTGCCGCCCAACATCCCGTGGTCCCCTGACAGCCCGCATCGCAGTCGAACCCGAAGCCAATTGCTGCTCGACGATGATCGCAGCGCCCAGTCCTCTCCTGTGTCCGCCGTGCCAGGCCGGACAGACCAAAGATCATGGCGAGATGCCGGCGACACTTCCACCGATTCTATCCATGCCATGATGCCGAGTCTTGCGCAACGGTCCAGTCCGGCACCGTTGCGGTCGGAGCTCTATCCGGCGCCGCCATTGTCAAGAAACGACACCAATGATGCTGACGACGCTTCTGCCGCTGAATCCGAAGAGGCAGGGAGGAGCTTGGGACACCCGCGACGTCGTCAAGGGCCTTCCGAATCTGCTACAGGAAGCAGCATCCTCCCTATGCCGGCCGGCCGGGACAGACCTAGTCAGCCTGCGATCGTCGAGTCGCGCGAAGAGGAAGAGGATGGCGATCGAATCGGCCCTTATCGTATCGAGAAGACGCTCGGTGTCGGTGCGTTCAGTCGTGTGGCACTTGGCCGCTTGATCCGCAGCAGCGTCAGCAGCGCATCCATGAAACCTTCCGACAGCAAGATGATCTCCTCGCTACCCGAGCTGCGACAACGAGCGTTGCAGAGGCGACCAGGAGCTGACAACGCAGGCAATAGCCAATACAACGATGAGCTGGTGGCACTCAAAATGCTGGATCGAGAACCATGCAATAACAACGAGCGTCTCAAGGTCAGTTGGGTGCGTGAAGTTGAAGTGCTCAAGCATATTTCACATCCGAACCTCGTGCGATTCATCACGTCCTTCAGCACGCCGCTGCATCATACGCTCGTGCTCGAGCAAGTCGCTGGTGGCGAGCTCTTTGACTCGCTCATGTCGAATTTTGAGCAGTATGCCCAGCGCGAGTGGCTTGTCCGCGCCATCTACACGGAACTGGCCAACGCCATCGGTTGGATGCATCACATCAATCTCGTCCATCGAGACATTAAGCTGGAAAACATTCTCATGACGGTGGATCTATTTGCGACCGTAGCAGCGGCGGCGAGTTCAGGAGGAGCAGCAGAGCCCTTGCGTCCTCGCCATCTTCCTAGCAACGGTCCTCTGATCAAGTTGACTGACTTTGGTCTTTCGAGGTTTATCGATCCATCCAATCCATTGCTCGAAACACGCTGCGGGTCGGAAGAGTATGCAGCTCCGGAGCTGATCATCGGAAAGAAGTACGATGGCCGCAAGACAGACGCATGGGCGCTGGGCGTTGTACTTTACGCGCTCATCACTGGCTCTTTGCCGTTTATGGAGGATGTCAATGTCGGGCTCAACGGTCCACGAGAGGGGTATGGCGAGGAACGTGACCCCAAACAACGCAAGCGACATTTGCTCCGTATTGCCAAAGGTGACTTGCGCTGGCCCTCCCCCGCCAACGACGCTTGCGCCGATGAGCCAGACCCTGCCGTCTGCCCAGCCAACATGCGTCTTGTAACCCCGACAGCCAAAGCCATGGTAGCACGTCTTTTACGACGTGATGCCACGAAACGAGCCACTCCGTGGGAAACGTGGGACGAGCAATGGCTGCTGGGTGGAAGCTTTGGATACAGCAGCCTCGCCTCGACGCAAGAAGACGATCGTTCGAGTCGAAGAGGTTTGCCCACGCAACAAGTGCCCAACGAGGCATCTGCAGCTGGTGAGGTGCTGGCACTGCACCCGGATCCACGCTCGCAGCAGGGACAGAGCTGGTTGGAGGCCAACGCGGCTGTGCGACAGGATGATGTGGCTGCGGTCGCGCGTGACGATTGAGAGCAGATACTGGTTCGGGCAAATCGAACTCGTCGCTTCCTGCAATCGCAGCCTTGCCCATCTTTACATGTGTTCGGTTTTCAGCAAGCGTGCAATGTCTTCTCTTCTTTAGACACTGTACTGTACTTTACCTTGTCCATCTATACTTATTTTGTTGGACCGTCGTTGCGTTGCGTTCAAACATTTTGCTTTTTTGTGGAGTCATATTTCATGGGATGAGACGTTGTGTTTGTGCTAAGGCCACGAAGACTCACTTGTGTTGATGTTTTCGTGTGTGAAGTCCTGGGTAGTACGATCGATCTTGAACAAAGCTGCGAAGCGACGCGAACGACTTTTACAACGCATAACAGATCCTTCTTTGTGGTTAGGTCCTGGTTAGAACAATCGTGAGTATAAGAGGCAGCGAAGCAATCTATGCAGCCTAAATCACGCATATATATATACAATATGCCGGCAAATATATAACAAGTCCTGGTTAGTACAATGGTTAGTATAGGACACTCTCAGATGATCGTTAAGCGATCTGTTCAGATCGGGGTTCGATTCCCCGGCCGGGAAGTTTCTTTTTGCTGTGTTTCAGTCACGTCTTTTGAAGCCTACTTTTTGGTCTCGCGTTTACGAAATGTATTCTATCCCTCGTTGGGCCTCTCCTTTTCGTAGTAGATTTAAGACGATCCGACTTGCTTTTCGCAGAATGCTGATCTTCCTGCTGCCGACTCGGACGCCTATGTTTGTCTACTGTCGTCAATAGCCTTGCTTGAGATCAAGCACCATGACCATAGAGAACTTTATGCGACGGCTTGAAGGCATGCGGGATAAGCGGCCGTGATAGAAGACAGCCTGAACGGAAAGATCCTTGAGGCAGAGGAGCGGAGACATCCGATGGTTTTGCATCAAGGGTCTTGCAGCCTGAATCCACGACCAGCGGTATTGAGCTAACCGGTTGAAGGGAAGAAGGTGCTTCCGTCGACGAACATGACACTGGCTGGTTCTGAGTCGAGCATGGTCAGACGAATGCACGTCGTCGATCCGTGAAAGCAGCATGCTAACGCCCAGGGGCCTGAATCGACGCAGTTCATCCTACAGTATCACTCTTGCGGTGCATCCGAGCTAGTCGTAGCCCTGACCTCCACCGTCTCCTGCTCATCCCGAATGGTGTTTGTTTCATGGACGAAACCGGAAGCGCTTCCTTGCCGGCTACTTTCCCCTGTTCCTTCTGCAAGCAAGGCCTCTGCTGCCTCGCCTTGGCTCTTACCAACGTCAAGTATCACCCGCTCTGGTGTTTCAGCCTGCAGAGTGTTGGCGACCTCGTCCTCCCCCGCACTCCGGGCCCTTGTTGCCGTCCGTTCGGACAATGCAAGCGTCGATGCCCTGCATACGCCATCGAGCAGCAACCGACGCCAATCCCTTACGCTGACGCTACGATGTACAGCAGCAATACGACAGAAGGCACTCTCCGACGTTGCATCCCGTGTGTGCATGACGTTCCGAAAGATAGGATGGTGTCAGTGCCGATCCTGCCCGCGGCGAGT
Source organism: Pseudozyma sp. M118-08B (assembly GCA_037039655.1). Taxonomy (NCBI): domain Eukaryota; kingdom Fungi; phylum Basidiomycota; class Ustilaginomycetes; order Ustilaginales; family Ustilaginaceae; genus Pseudozyma; species Pseudozyma sp. M118-08B. Next base: position 13,680 of record JAXQGJ010000160.1, on the reverse strand, counting down.
GTGGACCATCGAACACGGTCGCCCCGATTCCTGTCCGATCCAAGCTTGACCTCACCTGAACCCTGTGGCGGCCTTGGTCGTCCGTTGCAGCCGATCGAACATGCATGACTCCTCTCCCTTCGCTGCGTGACTCGCACTTGCGCTCCCAATCAACAGCAGGTCATCAGCAGAAAACAAAGGCAGTGTTTGGCTGCATAGATGAGACGCTGATAATCGATTAGTGCTGGCTGATCGTCGAATCAGCAGGCTGTGGAACGCGATGCCAGAAAAAGAAAAAAGTGTTGGTTGCTCGGAAAAAGGCAACAAGAACAAGAAGAAACCTCGAGAAAACATGGCAGCAATTTGGGGATAAAGTCGACGCAGAAAGATCAAGAACAACACGTATGGCCAGCCGCTGCTGCAACCAGAATCCTCGGAAAAGGTCGACCACTTTGCGTAGCCTTAACGCTAGCCACCAGCCTCTGGCCTAAAGCGTCATTTTATCGCGCACGCACGGGCTTCTCCATTCACAGTCTGTCTCTTTCCGCGCCGCTGTCGGAGTGTGCGCACCACACCGCATCCGCTCAAGTTACTCTGTAGCTGCGTCGATGCAGCAGCGCAAAGCCAACATCTCTCTGAATGCGTATGTTCAGTCTCTCATAGAGCTGCGAATGTGATTCTTCCCGCAGACGCAGCCAGCCACACCCAGTCAAGCAGCCAGCTCAGCCCGAGCTCGACATCGATATATGGCGACTCGGCAAGCTACTCTCACTTCTTCCTCTCGATCCACCATCATCCCATCTTCTTTCCCCCCATCCATCCTTGCCTTACTACAACAAAATGGCTATCCAAAAGATTCAGGCCCGCATGGTCCTTGACTCGCGTGGTAACCCCACCGTCGAGGTCGACGTCACCACCGAGAAGGGTCTCTTCCGTGCCGCCGTCCCCTCTGGTGCCTCCACCGGTATCCACGAAGCTGTCGAGCTCCGCGACGGTGACAAGTCCCAGTGGATGGGCAAGGGTGTCCAGAAGGCCATCGACAACGTCAACAACATCATTGCTCCCGAACTCATCAAGTCTGGTATCGCCGTCACCTCGCAAAAGGAGGTCGATGACTTCCTCATCAAGCTCGACGGCACGGCCAACAAGGGCAAGCTCGGTGCCAACGCCATCCTCGGTGTTTCCATCGCCGTCGCCAAGGCTGGTGCCGGTGAGCAGGGTGTCCCTCTCTACAAGTACCTTGCTGAGCTCAGCGGTGTCAAGGCCCCTTACGTTCTCCCCGCCCCTGCCATGAACGTCATCAACGGTGGTTCGCACGCCGGTAACGCTCTTGCCTTCCAGGAGTTCATGATCGTCCCCACTGGTGCCAAGAGCTTCACCGAGTCGGTCCGCATCGGTACCGAGGTCTACCACAACCTCAAGAAGGTCATCAACACCAAGTACGGTATCGACGCTACCAACGTCGGTGACGAGGGTGGATTCGCCCCCAACGTTCAGTCCGCCGACGAGGCTCTTGAGATCTTGACTGAAGCCATCAAGAAGGCCGGTTACGAGGGTCAGGTTCATATCTCGCTCGACGTCGCTTCGTCCGAATTCTACAAAGACGGCAAGTACGACTTGGACTTCAAGAACCCCAACTCGGACTCTTCCAAGTGGTTGACCGGTAAGGAGCTTGCCGATGTCTACCTCGGCTTCATCAAGAAGTACCCCATCACTTCGATCGAGGACCCCTTCGACCAGGACGACTGGGAGGCTTGGTCGCACCTCCGCGCCAACGCCGGCGTTACTATCATTGGTGACGATCTTACCGTCACCAACCCTCTCCGTATCAAGACCGCCATCGAGAAGAAGGCCTGCAACGGTTTGCTCCTCAAGATCAACCAGATCGGTACCATCTCGGAATCGATCCAGGCTGCTCAGCTCGCTCAGTCCGACAACTGGGGTGTCATGGTCTCGCACCGTTCCGGTGAGACCGAGGATGTCACCATCTCGGACCTCGTTGTGGGTCTTGGTGTCGGAATCATCAAGACCGGTGCCCCTTGCCGTTCGGAACGCACTGCCAAGTACAACCAGCTTTTGCGCATTGAGTCGCTAGAATCGACTGCCGTTTACGCCGGTATCGACGGTTTCACCCAGGGCGAGACTGCTCCTAAGGTCATCACCAACAAGTCGGCTTAAGCAGCGGCGTGACTCCATTGTTGTTCGTGTGCGTCCATCCGTCAAGTTTTGAGATGTAGAATTGAATAAAAAGAAGAAATTTACCCAAAACGTTCCAAGTGTGTGTGACTCGTAATGCCAGTGATACGTCAGATGATGTAGCGTTGTGTGGCTGTGAAGGGGTTCATGCGATTGAGTAGAAATCCTTTTCGGCTCTTTCCGATGGGTGCCTTTCCAAGTGCAAGCGGAAAGCCTGGAGCCGAAAGAAAAGGCCGAACCCGAAGCCACATGACGCAACCCTGAGTACGAATCGGACATCCACACACAACAACCACACAGACGTTTCAGTCGAGCGTTTTGGCTTTGCTTTCACATCTTCAGCATTGACTTGTCATTCCGTCAAAACCGCTAGGCGAGAGACAAAACAGCTCGTGCCGTTGGGCAGTAGTTGAGCTGGAGAGAAATTTCAATCGATGAGGTATTTGCGCTTGAAAAAGCCTCGTAGGTGGAAGACTTGCCAGATGCCTAGTGCTACCAGTGCCAGAAGGGTTAGGATGGCAAAGTTGGTTACTCGCATATTGGTCGATACTGTGATCAGCACGGCAATGAGATATCGCATGGTAGGTGCGTAAGGGGGAGGGAGAAGTTGTCAGTGTCTCTTCTTCTGCTTTTCACATTCTTCTTTCTTCGAGAGCGTTTCCGGTGTGGTACGGGCGAGGGGAGAAAGAACTTACGGTTGGTATCAGCCATCCTCATCTCTCTCTTTTTCAAATATTCCATTTCGTTAACAATCTCATTCGCCACTGCTTCCAACTTTCGCATCTCCGTCTCTAACCCACTCAAACTCTCCTGATTCGCAATGGCATTATAATCCACCGCATCGGCCCCAATATCCACATCCAAATCCACCGTCACAACGGGGTTACCTCCAGCTGGGTTTTTACCCGTTTGCGTATTCTTGAAGCAAACGCCCAAATCGGCATGACTATGCGTATTAATAGCTAACCTAGTTTCGCCTTTAATGTTCTTCTTGGAGAGATAGACATTGTTGTGTTTGGAGCCGTCGACGACTTCGATATCGACACGTTGGTGGGTGAAGTCGAACGGTTCTTTGGCGATGGTGGAGGCAGTTACGATGACGAGTGAGTCGGAGAGGGCGTAGTTCCAGATACATTTGGTATGCGGGTGGGTCGAAGCCGGGAGGTCGAACTTAATTGCGCTCGTCAACGTCGATAAGATGAGCAGGAGCATTAGCGAAGACGCCGCTGTGAAGGTCGTACGCAACATGGTTCTGGTTGATCTCGTGCGTTTGCGTAAGCTGAGAGAGGGAGAACTGCGAATGGCTCGCTAGCAACCAGGGTTTGGAAGCGCTGACTAGGAAAGCTTTGGGTGTACTCCTCAGAATCCAGCTGAGTGCACAAGTTCGATCGAACCTAGAGTTTTGCTGTAGCAAATCCTTCCTTTCGTTTTGCGCCCCAAAGTTAGGGGTAGTGACGTGGCGATGGAGTGATGGATGGTATAACGTTCCGTGTGTTGCGTGAAGAAGCAAGGTGATGTCGAGGAAAGCAACACATCTGGCACAGACCTCGTTCCGAGACACGACACCGACCAGGGCCTCGCTGGAAGGATGCGTTTGGATTCGTGCATGTCTCATTTCCAGTACGGCTCGACTAACATTCGAAATCCGCGTAAAAAACACTGGCTCGAGCTTTTTAACATTTCTTCTTTTCGTGCGATTGAGACTTCAGAGCGCAAAATCAAAAAATTCCACCTTTCTTAGCTTCTTGGGAATCGGCAACTTTTTTGAATAGCTTTGCTCGCCATCATCGTTCACCATCATCAGCACTTCTCCATACACAATCTCTCTTACATCACTCGTCTGAGTAATTTTTTGCCCAGAATGCATCTTATGTTCACCCAAGACAAGGTAAGCTTTCCCCGAGACAACCTTCGATCTCGAAGCCTTACACAAGACGAAGGAACCAACGCTGACTTTTTCTTTTCTACTACTCTGTCTCCTCTATGAAACCATTACCCTGGCATTCGACGATGCTAGGACGGTAAGCGTATCTACACGCTCCGCAAGAAGACGTTGGAAGGTGTCATCACAAAGAGCGCCCACCCTGCGAGGTTCTCGCCCGACGACAAGTTCTCGAGACACCGTGTCACCATCAAGAAGCGATTCGGTATCTTGCCGACTCAGTTGCCCGCTAAGCCCATGTAAAAAGTGGCGCTTGATAACGACCATCCTTTCTTCATCGAACTTCTACTTCGTTTCGTCTCTTTCGCATATACCCGTCAACACAACAAAGACAGCACATCGATTACGCTCGCATTCCCACAATCAAGCAGCGCATGCAGCAGAAGCGAATGTTCTTTTCTTCGTCGTAGTTCGACATCAGGTTGCTTTTCGGTCACAGGAACAAAGCACAGAATGACGCTTTGACGGAGACTCAATAACGACAAGCGCTGGAGAAGGGACTTCGATTCCTCCTTCAAGCTAGAAACGTCGAATCTCTATCAGCCGTCGTGCACACCCAAACCCAACCGCTCAACCTGACAAAACCCATCATCAATCACGCATTCCACAAAGCTTTACACCCTCACAAGGCTTCCGACACCGTTCACAAATGTAGCACTATCATATTCAGTCTGTCTCATCCTCTCATGCAATCTCTTTCTCAAGCTCAAGTAAAATCAATGTTTCGGTCCGCGCCGAAGATGTGCTCGCATTGCATTTGTTTCAATGCTCTGTGTGATGGTGACTCCACTTCAGCCAAAGCGTGCCAATCGACGACGACGCATCTCTTCGGCACTCACTTCTTCTGCTTCTGATCCGCTGTCTTCGTCTTCGTCCTCCGCGGTTTTTGCGGCTCCACTTGCGCTCCCGCTTGCACCCGCCAAAGCTGGCACTTTCTCCTCGTGGACTACTTCACCCCTCGCCAATCGCTCTTGCCTCTCTTGTTCCTCTTTCGCTTTCCTCTTTGCTTCTTCTCGCATTTTGCTGATCTTGTTGACATCCTCTGGCACCATCTGTTGCTCGTCTGCTTCCCTCCTCAGCTGGCGATAGGTCGGATTCTCGGCTGCGAATCGTGCCGCTGCCTCGGTATCGCCCAAACTCGCCGCAAGAGCAGCTTGCAGCTCTGCATCCTCATCATCGTAATGACGGTCTTGGCGAGGTCCAATCACAGCGCTGGCTTCGGGCGCGCCAGGTATGCTGAAAGGATCGATATGTTCATCGTCACTAGGGATCTCTTCGTCGTCGTCATCAATGATCTCTTCTACATCTTCATTGTTTCGATTGGCAGCCATCATCGCTGGGCTAAGGAAGGGTGAGCGATGCGAAAATGAGCCAGGGTGGAGCTCGTCAACGTCGCTAGAAAAATCGTCGCGCGAGTCATCGATATCGATGGCATCATCTCGTGAGAGGCCGGATTGTCGTTCTTGTGCGCGGCGTTTGCGTCGACCTACAGGTCGAGCTGATGCAGCCGATGACGAGGGGCCAGATGAAGATGCAGCGGCAGAAAGGTTGGTTGAGCTGCTCGCTCTTGCCGGGTCATCATTAGAATTGCCAAGGCTGGCTTCCATGGCTCGACGCAGATCGTCATCTACGGGGTCATGTCCAGCGCGGTGACGACGTCTTGAGGGTGCAATGGCATCAATGTCGGCGTCTGTTTCGGCCATGGAGCTGTCTTCGTAGCTAGCTGTTCTAACTGGGCGAACTCGAGATCGGCTGGGTGTGTCGGGATCCGTGGTTGCAGAGGCTTCGCGGACAGCACCGTGCTGCGCTAAGCTGAGGCTCAAAGCTGCCTGTAGTTCCGCATCATCTTCATCATCAGGGAAGCCGAAGACGCCAGCTGTATCGTCCAGTCCGGTCGCTCTGGGCAACGAGCTGCTTGATGGCTTGCTTTGTGCGTCTGGACGAGCGCCCAGAGATGCCGGCGGGGACGAAGCAGCTCCTGGTGCGGGAAGATGATCTGCAATCTGGTCCGCATCTGACTCGCGCAAGCCTTGACCTGCAGTCCCCTCAGCAGCCTGGACAACAAAGACCGAGTAGCCTTCCGACTCAAGAGTATGCAGGAGCGTGCCAAGGTAGTTGTTGCCGATCCAGGTGGGTTCAGCCTGGAACGAGTTGAGATTGTACCAGAATTTGCTGGTAGTGCCAAAAGAGCGGATGGTGAGCCAGTGACTGTCGAGGTTGAGGACGAACGCCTTCTCACGTTCTGGCTGATCGTGCCGTGTCCTGTTGGCAGCGGATCTCCAATGTGAGATGGAGATGCCCCAGACTTGAAGCGCTCGTTCGAGCACAGAGGCGCTGAAGAAGCCGGTGTCGTCCATGTTGAGACTGGAGCGGTCGCGGGAGGCGATGTCGGCCTGACTGAGCCCGAGTTCGGATGACTCGAGTTGATCGAGCTCAGCCGCGATTTGTGCTAATTGGGAAGCATCGTAGTACTGCCCTTGAAGGAGTGCGTTGAGCGCGTGCTGAGCGCACAACATGCTTCCAGGCTCTTGACGTTCATGATGGATGTAGGCTATAAGCTGTTGCTGCGGCGTTGATGACGACATGATAACACGTTCGAACCTGCAACCCAATGCAGCCGATCAAACGAGCAACGATATTGTGGCCGCAGCCAGCTCTCCTTTACGATTCGATTCTGATCTTCTCGAAGAAGTCGTGATGGTGTCGTCCGGAATAGAAGGCGGGATGCTGGAGCAATCGAGGCGGAGCGATTGGACTGTGGCGGCTGCGGTTGCGATGGTTCTGTATACAGCAAATTGGCGCTGGGCGGGCTGAAGCTGAATTGAGCTATGGTGGTGCAGAAGGAAGAAGAGTCAGAAGAAGTGCTGCGCATTGATTGCGCGTCCTCATGTCTCTTCTTGTGTCAATCACAATCACATTCACATCCATGATCGTCCATCATGCTAAAATCACATTTCGGCGTTTTAGCGGTGTGGAGGCTGGTCGGCGTCAACTTACGCGGTGCAGCGAAAGCGCGTGGCTTCGCCTCGTTAGACCCTGTTCGGCACACTCTGGAACTCGGGAATCGCAACTCCTGAGAAAATCAAGGCTCAGCAGCAACGCTAAGGCCAATCACGATTGAGACTATGGTCTTGGCTCTTGACTTGTCCTTACCACACTCTTGAAACACAACAAGATCACATTAACTCGCTCGTCTTGTTCTGCACGGCATCACTTTGAGATCGAAGCGAAACGAGCAAATCCGAGAACGCCGGCCGATCGAAGCTTATCAGCAGCCTGTCTCCCCACTTGAACGAAAAAGCCGAACATGCCAGCTGCTAACGTTGCGCCGCGCAGGATGAGCAGGAGAAGCAATCTGGCGCTGCTGGCTGGTGCTCTACTCCTACTGGCTCGTTCATCCTCGGTAGCTGCTTCTAAGCAGACGCTTTCACCTTTCGACTGCAGCAATGTTGCCGTCTCATCCAAACACTCGTTCGACCTCTCCAAGATCTCCTATCCCATTCACACATCCAATGTGGAATCAACACCGCCATCAGAGACCAGAACATCGATCGACATCGACCTCTGCAAACCACTAGAAGCCGACCCCAATCGTGACGAAAAGGATCAGTGTCCACGAGGAACAAGGATATGCATCACCATCGAATCCATCAAGGATGACAAGACCATCGTCACACAAGCCATCCCCGTAGCTTACTCGGGCGAATCAGGAGGCAGCAAGATCGAAGCCAAAGTCGAATGGGGAGAAGAACTCGAAGGCGGAGAGAAGAGCATCGAACTTCAACTGCCTGGTGCAACATATGCCGGCCGTGAACAAAAGGCTGAGCTCGAGCTTGTTTGCGACCCGAAAGCGGACGCTGATTCGCATCCCACCGCTCGAAGCTACGATCGTGCAGACGGTAAACTCAAACTCCGCTGGCCGACCAAATTTGCATGCTCGTCTGCCTCAAGCAAACCAGGCAATGGAGGAAGTAGCCCATCCAAGGGTGATGACAATGATGATGACAAGAACAGCGGCAACAGCGGATCAAGTTCGTCAGACGGTTGGGGCTTTTTCAGCTGGCTCTTCTTCTTTACGTTCGTAGGATTCGCTGCGTACATGGGCGTGGGCATGTACAACAATTACAACAACTACGGAGCGAGCGGATGGGATCTGGTACCGCATAAGGACTTTTGGAGGGAGTCGCCGTACATTGCGCGTGACGCAGCTACACATATTTGGCAAACCGTGTCGGGCAACCGCGGTGGCGGAGGATTCGGAGGGTCCGGTGGAAGAGGTGCATACGAGCCCATCTGAGGAGAACAAGTCGAGGCGTTGAAAAGCGGACCAGATTCAGCACATTCAGCACACGCTTTTGGTCACTGCAGCTATCCATACTCTTATTTGCACCCTGCAATCTCACTTGACCAGCTTTGCTACCGGATCACTCGAACCTTGTCTACCGAGCCTGTTCGAGCTGCTTGATTTTTTTGGTGTTAGAATCAGCCGATGGATGCAGTTGGGCTCAGATCCGTTGTGAAGCGGAGGAGCTGTCTTGAAGGCTTGAGCTTATCGCGTCAATGCCTTGACACTCACTTTTTTGAGCCCCAAGTGCGGAACGAAGTGTGCAAAAACAAGCATTTAAAACAAGATGCCTGTGCTTCCGCTTTCTCGTGGCTGGTTGAGCGTCTTTTTATAGTCTGCCCGTCATCGCCCTTGCCCTTTCTCCTCATCGACCCATTCTTCTTTCCTCTCTCTCCAACACATCACCTCTTTCCGGCGTTGCTCACAGTCATCGTTCAAGCGCACATATACACAGTGGCATCAAAGCAAATCGCAGCCGCTCTTCCATCAAGACCTTCCCTATTCAAACCCGATATCAATTGTCGTCATGTCCGGCGACGCCAGCACTAACGAGCCCGAGTCTCCCACCAAGAAGGACGCTCCCTGGAGCGACAAGGAACGACTCGCTATCGTTCGCAAGATTCTGGCTCAGGTCGATGTCGGCGCTATCCTGAACAGCATGCCTGAGGAGCTCGGCAAGGAAGGATTCCCTGTTCGTGATCGTAAGGCTGTAAGTGCTTATGGTTATGGAAGGATCGCTCCCGTCTATTGCTGCTCTAAGCTTGCAAGCTGCTCAGACTACTCACCGTGCCTCTCGCCTTTGCCTTGATGATGCTATCTCCGCTTTTTGGACCCAACAGTACCGCATGCAGTGGTCCCGCAAGATCACCAAGGATCTGCTATCTGTCTATTCCGACAGCGATTCGGCCTCGTCTGCTGCCAGTCCTTCCAAGGCTACCTCGCCTACAAAGCGCAAGCGCAAGGAGGAGTAGATGCTCGCAGTTTTTGTTTCGCTGAGGATATCGTCCAAGAACACGATAGAGCGGATCCATAGCGATGCCGCTACAGCCGTCCGAATCTCTGCCCCACTCCTGCGTCCGCACCCTACCTTCTCGAGCGACTATATCATTCGACCCGCAACAGATTCCGCATCTTCTCTTCAAGCTCCGTTTGAAGCGTAATTAGCCCGACTGTTCGTCACAACACCGTGTCCATATGCTCCTCTCCATGTCTTCTAAGCAGGGGCGGGATGCTATCCTCCATGTGCGGAAAGCGACTCAAGGCCTTTTTGCCCACTCATCCGAATCTGATTTGAAATCAACCTTTCCGCACACTGTGACACTGTGACACGCCGCCTTTCGCTGCCCTTTCATGGCTTCTTCCTTTGCTTGAAATTGTATTCTTACCGTCAAATCCGCGTCAGAAATCTGTATTCATCATTTCCACAAAAGTGTCGATCCGTTTCAAAATTCAAATCCAATGATGCAGCCGCTGTATGTATGCGGCCTTCATTTTTTGCTTTTTCCAAATTTCTGTCAGAGTCTGTCATTTCTTCTCGCTCTTCCTGGCTGGGCTGCACTTTACTTCGCTGCTGAGTTGAGTTTCAAGTGACACGCAGAAGAAGCAGCAGAAGCAGAACCAGACGACCTCGCCTTTTTCCACGCTTTCGCTGATTCCACTGCCAAAAAGTGGGGTTCAACTCGTTGCTCGTCGTGATCCTCTTCTTCTACACCTTCTCTCTCCACCCTCATCCTCACCTCCCCTTCACCTCTACCCGCCTTTCGACCTTTGCTCTGTTTTCAAAAGAGATCTCGAGGCGTAGCATACTAGTTTCACCATGGCGCCCCCACCGCAGGAGAAGGAAACCCGTATCGCCATCATCAACGCCGACAAGTGCAAGCCTAAAAAATGTCGTCAGGAATGTAAAAAGTCATGTCCCGTCGTTCGTATGGGTCGTCTCTGTATCGAAGTCACACCAACCAGCAAGATCGCCTTCATCTCAGAAGCCCTTTGCATCGGTTGTGGTATCTGCCCCAAAAAATGCCCCTTCGAAGCCATCAACATCATCAAGCTCCCCACCAACCTCGAGAGCGAAACCACCCACAGATACAGCGCCAACTCGTTCAAGTTGCATCGTTTGCCAACGCCGCGTGCAGGTCAGGTCCTTGGTCTCGTTGGCACTAACGGTATCGGCAAGTCGACCGCACTCAAGATCTTGGCCGGTAAGCAAAAGCCCAACCTTGGTCGCTACGATGACCCTCCCGACTGGCAAGAGATTCTCAAGTACTTCCGCGGTTCCGAGCTCCAAAACTTCTTCACCAAGGTGCTCGAGGACAACATCAAGGCCCTCATCAAGCCTCAGTACGTCGACCACATCCCCCGTGCCATTAAGGGCAAGGCCAGCGTCAACTCGCTCCTCGACGGCAAGCTCGAGAGGAACAACAAGCAGGAGGTTATCGACATGCTCGACCTCAAGGAAGTTCTCGAACGTGATGTCGCGCAGCTCTCTGGTGGTGAGCTTCAACGTTTCGCCATCGGTATGTCGTGCATCCAGTCCGCCAACGTATACATGTTCGACGAGCCATCGTCCTACCTCGACGTAAAGCAGCGTCTCAATGCCGCACGTATGATCCGATCTCTCCTCGACTCCAACACCTACGTCATTGCCGTCGAGCACGATTTGTCCGTCCTCGATTACCTTTCCGATTTCATTTGCTGTCTTTACGGTGTCCCTTCCGTCTATGGTGTCGTTACCGTGCCTTCGCCCGTTCGTGATGGTATCAACATCTTCTTGGACGGTTACATCCCCGCCGAGAACATGCGATTCCGTGAAGAGTCGCTCACCTTTAAAATCTCCGAGACCGCCGAAGAGGAGGTGCTCGACAGGACACCCAAGTTTACTTGCCCGCCCATGACAAAGACCCTCGGAAACTTCTCGCTCAACATTGAAGGTGGTGAATTCAGCGATTCCGAAATCGTCGTCTTCCTCGGTGAGAACGGTACCGGTAAGACCACTTTCGTCAAGATGCTTGCAGGCAAGCTCGAGCCCGATGCAGGTGCCAAGAAGCCTCCTCAGCTCAACGTCTCCTTCAAGCCACAGACCATCGCTCCCAAGTTCCAGGGTACCGTCCGCATGCTCTTGCTCAAGCAGATCAAGGCCCAGTTCATGCACCCACAGTTCCAGACCGATGTCGTCAAGCCCATGTCCATCGAAGCCATCATCGACAACGACGTTCAGACCCTTTCCGGTGGAGAACTGCAGCGCGTCGCTTTGGTCCTTGCTCTCGGTAAACCCGCCGACATTTATCTTATTGACGAACCCTCAGCCTACCTCGACTCTGAACAGCGTATTATCGCATCGCGCGTTATCAAGCGTTTCATCATTCACTCGCGAAAGACTGCCATGATCATCGAGCACGATATCATCATGGCCACCTACCTCGCCGATCGCGTCATCGTCTACGAAGGTCAACCCTCCGTCAAGGCCACCGCCAAGCGTCCCGAATCCTTGTTGACCGGTATGAACAGCTTCTTGGCCACATTGGAAGTCTCGATGCGTCGCGATCCAACCAACTACCGTCCAAGGGTTAACAAGTTCAACTCGATCAAGGATAAGGAACAGAAGGCCGCCGGTCAGTACTTCTTCCTTGAAGATTAGTCTCACGCTCTTGCACACACACATTAGTTCGATGCAATACATACGATTCAATGAAATAGTTACAATGAAGTGAAAGAAACTTTGCGACTCAAGTCGAGATTTGTTGCAGGGATACTACTACGGATGTGCGGACTCGTAAGGGAGTCTTGGCCGACAGGTTTGATCAAGCAGTCACCGTGTAGCAGAACAAGAAGTACCAGTGGCCAGATCGGTCCAGCTGAATCTCGAATTTGTGCTGAGGCTCATACTCGAGGTCGGAGCGTTTGTCGCAGTGATTGAGGAGGAAGTTGCGGTTGTTCTTGCCTCGCACCGCGAGGTCGCAGAGCAGAGACCCGCCGTCGTGATCGATCTTGCGGCGCGTGATTGTCTGACCGACTTTGTTTGGCGCAAGCTTGAGCTTGAGGCTGTTCTCGAATTCGACAACTCCCTCTTTGGCCTCAAAGTGCAGAGTGAACCCCTTGTCACGTTCGACCTTCTTTGGAATGACAGATAGAACGGGGGAAAACTTGGGACGGCGATCCAGGGGAAGACTTTCGTGTTGCGTCAGGATCGAACGACGAGCATTCAGAGCTCTGAGGACAGCGCCACGCTTCACACCAATTGGGCAGTCGCGAAGGTAGGGCCTCTTCTTCACAAAGTCGCTGGTATCGTTGAAGAGAGGGTAGAGACTGTACTCCTCGTCCTCCCTGATCTCTCGAGACTGTTCTTTGCCGTTGACAATCCTTGCCGTTTCGTTGTAGACAATGGCCGCGCATCGCTTCCAGTCGAAGAATACGGCCCTGAGCGTTGCAGGCACGTACATACGAATGCGTCGAGTCTTGAACGAGGCTATATCGGCATTGATGGTGGTGGCGGACATGATGGCGACAGCTGTAGACGTGGACACGGCCGTGCTGGAGGTGGCGGCGACGGCGGTAGAGGCAGGGACGACAGCAGCAGAGGCGGACGCGACGGTGCTGAATTGAGAGGGATGGGGGAGGAAAGATGATATTCGATTGCGAAAAGGATGGAATATATATTTGTACATTCGTTGACGGGAAAGTTGAGTTCTGCTTATTCGAAACGCAAGGTCAACTCAGCCATGGAACGCTCAGCGTGTCACACTCTGACGGAAGCGCCGACGGGGCTTTTTGGCTAAAAGTGCTGATTTGTTGCAAAGTCACACGCCATCGGCGAAGCCGATAAGCGGCGTCAACACATTGTGATTGCAAAAGGGTGATGGTGACTGTACATGAGTGGCGAACGACTACATTAACGGTTGCCAGAGCGACACATAACGATCCCCTTCAACAATCGCTTGTCAACGTTAATTGTCTCTCTTTTGCCTTCAACAAGCTTCCTTACCCTATTCCTTCTACGTTCACTCTCATGCAAACGACATCCAGGTGTGGTGCAGACAGATGTAGTCAGCGGACTTGGCCAAATCGTTTGCTAGTAAAAAAAAATTGAAAAGTTCGGGAGGAGGTCCAAGCCGTCGACGTGACTACTTCCACCATCTCAAATCCTCTCCCTCTTCCTACCTCCACGGATTTGGACACGATTATCTCGACAACGGTCATAACACTTTGCAAGCAAACAAAA
>JAXQGJ010000016.1:0-50206 GCA_037039655.1 Pseudozyma sp. M118-08B | reverse complement strand
CTTCGGCGGCTGTCGGGGGAGGGGGAGGAGGAGGAGGAGGAGGAGGGGCAGCCGATTTTTTGGCTAGGATGAAGGCTCAACGTGCTGCCTCTGCTTCACGCACATAGACTACCGCTCAGGCATTATTCTTCGATACTCTCTTTGTCATTCATGATCATTCAGCCCCCACACACACGTTCGTTCGCATTTCGTCTTTCCTTTTGTTTTCGTCCCTTCTTCGCATTCAATCTTATTAGTGTTACAGTTACATTCCTTCCTAGTGCGTCATGCCAAAAGAGAGAGAAAGAGAGAGAGAGAGAGAGACACAGAGAGAGAGAGAGAGAGAGAAAAAGAGACTCAGTAGTACGCCCCTTGACCAGCGTACCCCTTCCCCCCTCCACCGCTACCACTATGTCCCCCCATCATCCCCCCCTCTTCTCCTGCACCTGTACCACTCATCCCAACCAAGTTGCGCCTAGCCGGATGATCCTCATCCAACAAATGAACCTCTTCCTTTGCCAGCCCAAACCCACTCCCCTCTCCCCTCCCTTTGTACCCCTGACTACCCGGTCCAAAGCTGGGTTCGGGCAACCTATACTCTTTGACCAACAAAGCTGCTCTACCCGCAGGTACCTTTGCCGTTACCTCTGCAGCCGCGGGTACAGTTTGGAAGGAAACAGTGTCGTTGAGTTTGCGATAGGAAGTGAGCCAGTGATTGACGGTGGATAGTTCTTGATCGACGATGGTTTTTGAGGAGAAGAGTTTGGTGGAAGTGCTGGAGGGTAAGAGGGAAGATGAGGAGATGGAGATGTTGGAGAGGCTTGAGCTGAGGTCTTTTAGCGAAGCGGAGGAGAGGAGGGAGGAGGAGAGGGAGAGGAAGGTGATAGCTTGACCGATGCGCGAAGGGGAAGATTCGCCGGCGTCGATGGCGAGCCATTTGTACGCCATGGAACGGTGGAAGCCGGCTGAAAAGGAAAGATATTTGAGGAAGGAGGAGGTGATGTCGAGATCCTTGTCGAGTCCAGAAGAGGAGGAAGAGGACGAAGGTGCTGTATAGAAGCTATTCCCGGCGACGCCTCCTAAGCTGGGCATGGCATCATGAGGACCACTTGTCCCCTTTCCTCCATCTTTGTCTTTACCAAAGCGCAACTTGCTGAAGAGCTTCTTCCCTTTCCCAGACCCTTCTCCCGCCGGCGAGACCGCATCATCCTCTCCATCTCCCCTCACATTATCATTCGTCGCCGATATCCTCCTCGACAGTTCATGTTCGTGATTGGCACTCAAACCAACCCTCTCCCCTCCTCCTCCTCCCCCACCTTTCCCTCCTCTCCCCTTCCCACCCGCCTTCCTCTTCTCCTCAACCGTCCTCAACAGCCCCACCGCGCTCTCCAACTCCTCCACAACATTCAAATGCAACTTGGCCAACAAACTCGCACTAGGATGACCCTTCTCCAACGGCGGACCCGGAGTCACCGTATCTACAGCTTTCCCTACACTCGGACTAACCAATTTCCGTATCGCCAACGCCTGCGCCTCCGCCAAACACACCTTACTCAACGCCAGCGTCGCTTCCGTCGTCAAATCCAATGGCAAACCGTCCACCCGTCCAACTTGATCCCTCCATTTCGGCAAAAAGTCCTGTGAGAGGTAAAGTAAGATCCCCGATGCACGACAGAGTGTATCTGCTGCCCATCGCAAACGGTCGTCTTTGACCTTACGATCTTCGGAAGAGATGGTACGGTTTCGTTCGTATGACCCCAACGCTGTTACCGTTGCCGAGGCGAAATTCGACAAGGTTAGGGCATAGGTGAGGAGGGTGGAGGCGAGTTCGTAATGCAATCCTGGCAAATCTACTCTTTGAGGACCTCTGAAACGGGATGAAGAGATCGTTGTGCGCCATGAGAAGACAGGTTCGTATCGTAAGATGAGGTCGTCCGTCTGAACGCAATTGTACACTGCTAAGAGGTGCGGTATGTATTCCTCTAGCGTCTTTACTATGAGTAGCCAATCGGAAGCATCCCCGCCTCCTTTTGAGCCGTCTTGTCCGATATCTGCGTTTTTCGAGCCAAGAGCATCTTTTGTAGTGGCCGAAGATGAAGACGTTCCAGCGCGATTCGATTTGAGTACGGCCCGCAACCGTGCTCGAAGTTGTGTGGTGGAAGAAACCTGGGAGACGAGATCAGTGGTGATGAGGAAGTCGCTGAAGGAGATGGTGCCTGTGGTGGCGAGGTCGTAGATGTACATTGTCGACGCTGACGTGTCGGTGCCAATATTACGAGAATAGGTAAAGACGATGAGAGCGATGAAAGCAAAGAGAGAAGGCAGAGAGAAGGTAGAGAGAAAGGGTCCGAGAATGAATAGGAAACGCCAAGACTTGCTTGTTCGGCAAATTCAGACGCCTCCACCCGAGCCAAGCAGCGAAGATGCGTTCATAACCCCACACCGGTTACTCACGCGCTTGGGCCATCACCGAATAAAGCTTGCACGAATCTAGACGTCTGATGTAGCAATGTCATTAGCATTTCGCTCTCGACACAGTCTTCAGTTGAACTTTATACCGTTGGATGTATTTGCCTCACTCATGCGGTGCCGAAGGGTCGCATCAGGATGTTGAAACTGGAGCACATCATTGCAATTGACAACACTAAGTGTGCAGAAGTAAGTTTCAGACAGCTTGTCCAACTGTGATATCCCCATCCTCCTCATCCTCATCGAGCTGCCTATGAGACTGACCATGCATTCTCAAAGTGTAATCCCCGGGACTATCCGCACGGTCATCATTGAGTTCCATATCCACTTCCTCTTCGTTCATGTCTTCTCCCATATCACCGACAACATCATCATCTTCCTCGTCTTCCTCTTGGCCAGATCCACCCATTCCATCGTCTTCTCCGTTATGAGATCGTCCATTGATACTGTCAAGCGTGTGCGAAGGCTGCAGTCCGTCCATGCGATCCTCCTCTTCGTCCATGGCGTTGGTCACCAGCGCCTCGTCCAGCACTTCAGCGGGCGTAATTCGGCTGAATGTCACCAGCGAAGCGGTAGTTGCAGATCGTCTTCGCATTCCAGGTCGAGTTGGGAGCGGGTCGAAGGCTGACGAGCCAACACGAGACTGGGTGCCCAAGTCAAAGTTCCTGTCCACAGTGGGTGTCGTGGCCGAAGCGTGACTCGAGCGAGGCAACGTCGAATGCGAAGGTAATGTACGCAGCCCGTAGATACCTGAAGAAGTCGTACGCGTCAAGATGCGGCGACCAGGCAGACTCGTAGTGCGATCCATCGGTGTCGGCATCGAGACAAGGCCAGAGATGCCAGAAAGACTAGAAAATCGGGGCAAGACTGCTGCCACTTCGTTGGTTACATTGGCGCTTCGCCCAGCAGGAATGTCTGCCATAGCTGCTGCTCGATCCTCGTCCACCGTAGACAAGGCAGTCGTTGCTGAGACACTGGTCGACGCCTCGTCTCCGTGTCCTGCCTCAAGCGCTGATGTGTAAGCAGCCAGATCTTCGTCTATCTCGCCAACCACTGACATCCTGCCAGGGTATCTCGGCAGATCTTCGCCTTCGTCCGCCAATCTAGAGCCATCTTCTCGGAACAGCTGTGCATACGCCGGCAGCAAAGGCAAGGCTGAGCTTGGGCTGTGTTGCGTTTCGGAGACCTCTGAGACCGTCTCGGCATCGCGACCACCTTGGTCGCTCGACTGGCCGGCGCCTGGCGCTGCAGATCGTGATCTGTTGGCAACCACATTCACAGGCCCAAATTGTTCCTGCACCTCTTTAGGCGGTGCTTCGGTGAAGCGCACCGGCACGCACATGACCAGAGCTTGAGCCCAGTCATCGCCATCCTGACCCGCTGCAACACCAGACTTGAGTCCGAAGCCCAATTTGACCTTGAGCTTGTGTCGAATACGCACGTACGGACTCTCAAAGTCAGGTATCAGCTGCGCACTGCCCGCCTTTCGTGCAACATCCAGATTGTTTGAAACCATTGGAAGATTGATCGTCATGCGCACGCGACCTTTGGTTAGGTCCACACCTTGACCGTCGTCGCCGGCAAAGGCATAAGTCGCACGGAGACTGGCTGCTGCTGCAGCTTGAGCTGCCAATTTCCTTGTGTGCGCCGAAGCTTCTGCTTTGGTCTGGGACTCTGAGCTTGGGCCAGCTGTTGGAGGCTCGTTCGGCTGCTCAAGCATCGAGCTCGCAAATGTGGAAAGTCGGCTGATGGCGTTCTCGAAACGGCTCCTTCGCGGCGCTGATGAAGCTGCTGGCCTCGTCGACACCGCAGAAGTGAAGCCCATTCTCGTTGAAGATCCCGATGTCGCATCGATTCTGCGCTGCGTCTCCGTTCCATAGACACTCGAACCTGCATCATTGCCAGAGTCAGTCCTGGTCATGCTGGGAGCGCCTTGGGGACGATGCTGTGTTGACGACAACGACATGGACAGCCCAGCCTCTCCAAAAGTGTCGACTTCTGCTCCACGATGCAAGTTGTTACGTTCATCACTTGGCATAGTCGTGACTGCATCGCCGCTCAGGTCGAACGGGATGGGTCGTCGGCTTCGACTCGGTCCGTTCGACGGAAGAGGGGCGGACATGGTTGAGCCGCCCATGTTGGATCGCGACTGCGTCGCATTCGAGCCATCAGAGCCTTGGAAGGCTTGCCTGAGCGACGAATTACTCGAGGTGTCTGCTCGATTCATCCCGCGGGGTACAGGCTGTAACGTGCTTGTACGTGAACCCGAGCCGGACAGCGCTCCGGACGCAACATCAGTCCTAAGGCCTCCGAGTCCGTTGCTCTGAGAAGACCCATCCGGTGTGTTGGCGCCGGAGCCTGCGGGACTGCCTCTCGAAGGGCTCCTGGAGGATCCTGCAGGTCTCTGAGGAAGATTGCTGCTGAGGTCAACTTTGGCTTTGCCCTTCTGCGTCGCGTCACCATCTTCTCTCCCGGCCTCCTTCCCGCGCTTGCGCTGTACGAAAGGGGGAGGCCCAACAATGGTAGTGCGGACGCGTTCAACATTGTGTTCGACTGGATCGGGCGCCTGACCTTTGTTGACAAGGTTGATATGGTCCAGGACAAGAGTACGGTCGTAGCTCTGGCGAAGCCTGGCTTCAGCTGCGGACTGCGCATCCACAGCCGTTGGCAATGTCTTGGCCGGAGTCGTAATGACAGGCAAGTCAGCGGCATAGACCACATTCTGCTGCAGCGGTGGCACAGGGAAAGTGTGAAGAAACGATCTGGATGGCATCGAGCTATGTTTCTCCGTTTGCATGCAAACAAGCTCCATGTCCTTGAGTCGCAACCCGCCCCACTGTCGAAGCGCGTCCCAGCCTTCAGTTCGTCCGACCTCGATCTGAACGCCAAAGCTGAGTACATCGCTTTTCGGGCCGCTGACGTGCACATGCGAAGGGAGTGACAGCGTCAGAGAAAAGTTGAGACCACCAGAGGCATTCTTGTCTGGCGTGATGCCGAGTCCAGGCGGCGGCTGCAGCACCGGGCGATGGACAAAGTGCCTCAATGGTGCTGAAGATCGACTGGCGGATGCTGATCTGGAAGATGTCCGTGGAGGCGATTGCGCGTTGCCAAGGCGCGGATCAAGAAGTGACGAGCCCCGACTCATGGAGCTTGGCAGATTGGGTAGCGTGGCCGATGGCGTGAGGGAGGATGCTGCCGCCGCCAACTTCGCTGGGTCTCGAGGCAGATCGAAGGCACTCGGTGCGCGTGGCGTGATTGTCCTCGTCTCTGGCTCGGTACTGAAATTGCTCTGAGCCTCCTCAGCAGCCAATGTCTCTGGACTTGCTCCCCATTCTCGTGGATTTGAGTCGATTCGGGGCGATGGCGCAAGTGTTGGTCGAGATTGTATATGGGCATTTGCATCATTGACAGAGGCAGCAGTAATATCGGTGTTGATCGACGGCGTTGTGATGCCAACCGGGCTTACGACAGCCTCGACTGGATCGGATAACCTCTGTTGTGCGTGCGGGTTCATCAGCATGGGCGCAGATGCAGAGGCAGGAAGATGGAATCGTCCGGCAGCCGCATTAGCCGTCTCCGACGTCGCGGTATTCGCATCCAAGCCTTCCTGCAATCTGGCAAGTGCAACCATACTCTGCGAGAAAGAAGGCGACGTGCCATCGCCGCGCATCACTTGACTGGCTGTGGCGAGACGAGCCAATCTGGCTACAGGCACGGGTACGACGTCTCTGCATCGTCGAATAAGAATGCTTACACACTCGCTTTTGATAGAATGCTCGCCGTCCGGCAGTCGCTGATTGTGAGCCTCGGTTGTCTTAGTGAAGAGCGCGTCTGGCTCAGCGAAGGCCTGAGGAGCAACATCTCTGATGCCGATATCGCGGCGATTGATGGGGCCCGAATTGCCATTGGTAAATTCAGCAACAGTGGACTTCTTCAGCGTTCGCAATTGCAGCTGCTTGGCTGTCTTGTTGAGCCAGCTGTTCTTCGACTTGGCCCGTACGCTCGCAGGCGAGACGGGTGAGCCTTCTTTACGATCCACTGGACTGGCTCCTGCACTCAAGTTAAGAAGCTCCGACTCAAGCGATCTTGCAGCGCTCGGAGCCGAAGCTGGGTTTTGCCAGCTGTCAGCGCCAAAGCCATCGTAGCCGGAAAGCGCAGATAGGATAGCCTGACCTCCGACGGTAGCCATCGCCTGAACGCAGTAGAAAGTAGCACCAAAACGTGATCGCTGCGATGCAGGAAGCCAGCCAGGAATGGACAGGTCAAACTCGGTCTCGTACTTGAGCGTCTGCTGATCAGCATTGTTGATACGTGTGTCGGCAGCCGCGTTCTCTGGAGAAGTGGGTTGCTCTCCTGTTTCAACCAACTCCACCGGACACGAAAAACCTTGCGGTTGTAGGAGATTCTGAAAATTGTCGACCAACTTGACGGCATTGAACCTTCCAGTGGCATCAACGTAGACAGAGTAGCCGATGAAGCGAACTTTGAGCTCGCTGACATGGACGGACGGATGTGCCGTGCTCAAACCATCTCGGCCGACGGCGGCAGCAGCCGAAAGACGCGGGACATTGAGTTTAGGCACCTCGACCACCACGGTACCTGCAAGGGAATAGTTGGAGCCCGACTGCATAGATCCGAACATGTTGAGATGATCGATGAGTGGCTCAATTTGGATGCGGACATCTTCGCAGAGATCCACCTTGCGCGGCTGAGGTGTTTTGATGCGAGAAGCAGACGTTTCGAGCCTAAGCTGGCGGCTAGCTTGAAGCAAGGGCATGGACGCAGGTACTAATGTCGAGCTTCTGGAAGTGCGACTGGAGCCCTCCTGTACATCTCGGGGCAAGTGTTCAGCCGAGAGACTGGCCTGCGCAAGCTGAGGTGATAACCCTGCAATGCTATCGACCGCAAGAAAGTCAAGCATGCTCATACGTCGATTGGCTCGCACAGAGCGTGTGTTATCGATTGCCGGCGACTCGGGCTCTTCGGTGTTATCGCGTGCAGCAGCATTTGAGCCTGCAAACGATCCTTGTGTGTCGCGGTCCAGTGTCAGGCGTGCTGCAGACTTTCGGCTCAGGCTCGAGAAGCGTTGAGGAGAAGTGACAGAATTGGATCGTGGCAGCCCCTGACTTGTGGGACTATCGCGCTGATCTTGATGTCTCCTTTCCGGAGTCTCCGTAAGATTGGCTGTAAATTCGTCATCACCATTTCGTTCAGCAGCTTGAGCGGGCCGTGTAGCATCGGTAGTGGCATCGAGGTCTGGTACAACAGTGCGGGTGATGATTGGCGTGGGGATCTGAGATGCATGCTCGCTGCTCGGTAGTGGGTCGAGGGTAGTAGTTGCAACATGGAAGGTCGTCGCTGACGCTGCTGGGATAGAAGCCGGCGAAACTGTGCCGAATGGACTTCGATCTTGCATGTCGGTGGACACTTGAGCCGAGTGTGAGGCATCGGAGATGTAAGCTAGCGGCTGCTCTGTGAGAACTGGATCCGCAAGTACCGTAGCATCTGAGCTAGAGTGTGCTTCGCTTCGAGTCAAAAGCGGATTCGATAATGGTGCGACGACAGAGTCGACAGAGGCGGACGCTTGTGGATCAGAGATGGCAGCAAAGTTGAAGCCCTTGGCGTTTGCGGAAGAACAGGTAGATGCGGATCCTTCTGGCGCTTCCACAGGCGAGGGTAATGAAGCCGACGGAGGAGAGCCATTGGGATGAAAGAGACTGGGCTTTGCTTCGTGGACTGTGGCGTGTGTGGGCTCTGACTGACGCTCGGAAGCGGCTTGGTGGCCGGTGTATGCGGGGCGTGGCGGTTCGCTGACAAACGACTTGAGCTGATCGGCAGAGGCTCGATGATTGGGCGTGGGCGATATTGTTGACTCAGAGGCGCTGTGGTGGTGGGACGCTACATGAGAAGCACGTGGCTTGGTTGAGCCGGAGGTGAGTATCGCTCGTGATGGTGTCTTTGTTGGTTTATGGGCATCGTCGTGCCTTGATCTAGACTTGAGCACAGATCCAAAGAGTGATGATCTGCGCGATTTAAAGCTGGGGTTTGCTCGAAGTTTTGGGTCGCTTTGATTGTGCATGCGGTGGTGATTGGCCACGAATTGTGCTGCCTGATCTGGCAGAGGATCACCGTTGACTGCGGAATGAGCTGATGTCGGGCGCCGTAACGGTTCGACTGTAGGCAATGGCAGTGCGTTTGCAGCTGGGCTAGCGCGTGCGCTCGAAGGGGACGAGGATGACCCCGATGGGGCAACGCGCATAGGAGGCGTAGCGGCTTGCATGGCATGCATATCCCACTATGTGTCAACAGAGCGGCTCGACTTCATATGTATGTTCGATTGTTTGACGAAGGACGGCGACCATCAGTCTGGCGTGTTCGACCGCCGTTGCCCAGGAGGGTGTTGGAGGTAACGGCCAGGTCTCCAATGGCCACTCCTACGAGCTTGTAATGCTCCCTCTTGACGCACTTAAAACACGTGGAGCAAGTATTCGCTAGGCCGTGAACGTACGACAAGACAAGTAGTGCATTCGCTGTAAGGAGCACCAGCTTTGGTCGAAACACTGCGAGATGATGCAGAGAAGGCGGCGAATGCTGTGAGCGCAAGGCTCTCGGAGACCTTGTTCGAGACGAATGGGTGCACAGCGGCGAGCTTGTTGGGCTGCGATGATGCGTGCAGTGAATAGGAGATCAGGAGACAATGCTTGTCGAAGCGCGCGCGTTGCCGTGTTTCAAACAAATGGAAGATTGAGATCGTATATGCCTTGTTAGAGATGCATGCAGATGAAGAACGAGGGTTTGATGACGATGGCGGTAGAAATGCTGATGCAAACTGCTCGAGATTGACTCGGTGGAGATGGAAGCTGAGTCGACACAAAAGCTACAGAGCTGAAGCGAAACCTGAATCCGTGAGGTAGCGGTGATGCTGTGATAGCTACAGAAGAGCCTCGGATTTGCGAGTCTTGTCTGGCCTGCTGACTGACCAAACGGAAGAGCCGACACGCTGATGTCTAGGCTAGGCTAGGAGTGCTGCGTCCGCCTTGGAAGTGGGCGTGATGGAGTTCGAAGGTGACAAATGGTGAGAGCAGACCAACGAGATCCTTAGTATTTGTTCAAAGGGGCGAGAGAGAGGTGCGTGCGTCGGTCACTCTAAGAATGCAACAACCTCGAGAAAGCGTGAGTGGCCGGCGTTTGAAGCGAGGACCACGCTGCAACGATACATATAGAAGCACCAGAATGCGAACGCCCACGCCGCCTTATTGCTGCAAATGCTGCATCCGCGGGCACACAGCAGAACGGGCAAGCCAAGCCGTCCAAAAATCCATGCAAAGCAATGCAATCCGGCGCTTTACACGTTTGGCTGGTTGCTCGTTCTGTCTCGTCTTGTGCTGATGGTTGGACCCTCTCTCCTTGACTCGCTTCCTGACTAGAAATGCAACACGATACAAGCGCGCAACATCCGAGAGAAAGACCCTTTTCGATGGCAGGCGAGCAGTCTCTTGTTTCCGCTGGCCAGTCAATCAGCCAACCCGGCGCCATAAATTGTCGCATTTGGCTGACCGGGGCGCCAATTTTTCAAAAGATGCTCCGACACTTATTCTCTGCATTTCTGCCCATCTTGCAATGTTGACTTGTAAGCTTGGATCTGAGAACAAGGGTCAACCATTGTCGATAACTTATGCTCTCTTGTGAGACATTTTACCTGCAAGAAGAAAGCGGGACGATCATCGAGAGTGTGTTGATCATCAAGACACAACCATCGCTGCTGATCTCTCCATAGCTTTCTGGTTGGCTTCTTACGTCTCATCGGATCAAGACGAGCAATCAAACCAAGCAGCTGAGTGTGCTCTTTGTGTCAACTGATGTGACCTGGTCGTGATGCATTCAGCAGATCCGAGGGCACCTGAGCTCACAACGTGTCTATGATGCACAGCTTCACAACTGACGACAATCGAAAGCAGACGAACGAGACCGACAGCTCGATGCCGACATCAAAGCGCTCTTTCGTGATCGCCCAGCGCGCTCTCGACGGGATCCGCGCTGCAATACCCGACATTATCAGGCTTCTAAAGATCCAGTGCATTGTGTCAGACTGGTCTTGACCAGTTGAACAGTGCATTTGATCCTACAGCATTCAGCGTCACAATTTCCAAGACAATGTTTGGTGAAGAGCACCACGAGATGGCCCTTTGGACAACGCGATAAAGTGAAAGTCTACTCAATCGCTACGATTGACTGGCACTTTGCCCGATATCATCTGTTCAAGTTGCTGGTTTTTTCCGTACAAAAAGGGGCGTCGATGGAAAAATGATGTTGTTCTGAATTCTGGCCGAGTCGAGTGATTGCTGTCAGAAGCAAGCAAAGTCAGCCAGCCAGCCAGCCAGCCAGCCAGCCAACCAGCCAGCCAACCAGCCAACCAACCAGCCAGTCTCTTTTGCCCCGGATACGCCAAAACTGCATCATTGCACATTTCACTCGTTCTCGCCCTCGACAAAACGGCGTGTTTGATTTTGTTTCTGTGCTTGTGATTGTGCTCGTGCGTGTGTGCGTGACTTTCTTCAAAAGTCACAGTCGTCGCCGCGTCAAGGAGCAGAGCAGATCAGGCAAGACACACCACCAAGTCAAAAGTCCAAATCTACGATCGGATGCACTAGCCAGGCAAGCAACAAGTCAATGACCCAACCAGCACTTTCAAGGCAAGCAAGCAAGTCAATCCTTCCACAGCGTGACTTGCATACTCAAACTAAAAGTCAATCCATCAACCTCATCGCAACCTTCTCTCGTCTTCTTGTCTTTCCCAATCACCTCTGGTACCTCATCAACCCTTCTTTTCTTCTTCACAATCGTCGACTCTCTCCCTCTTCTCTGCACGCCGTTTGTATCACTCTTCTCGTTGTTCGCTCGGCCCTGACTCCGATCATTCGCCGTCTCAGAACAAACATAATCAACTGTGTTTCTGTCAAAAGGGCTGTCAATTGCCACGCCTCGTTCATCTCTCTCGCTTTCGTCCTTAGTCAAGTCTTTGTTCTCGCATTCTTCTCCAGCATTCGATCCTACTCGCCTTAACGATCTCAACCTCTTCGCACGGATAGCAGCGTCTTATCTTGCTGCTACCAATCAGTTGCACCTTCAGCTTGGTCACTCGAGCTAGCGCACTTGCTGTATCCTGTTAAATTGGCCCTCATTCATCCCTGCGCATTCCTTGGGACTGCGAAACCACGTTCATTCACGCAGCTATCAAACTAGCCCTCATCGCTCAGCCGTGTCGTCAACAACGAAGCGATAGCTTGAATAAACATTGCCAAACATGCAGTCATTGATGGGTGGCACTCCCATGGCCAACGCCCCTTCGAATCTCGGCATTTCGGCAGGTCCATCCGCAGCGGCAGGAGGCACGATGACAAATGGTCTCAAAGGCTCGGCACCTCCCGTCTATAGCAGCGCAGAAGCAGCAGCCAACGCCCAAGGCCTTGTCTACCCAGCCCTTCATCTCCATCCTCTCAACGATACCTTTGCGCCAAAACAGATCAGCCTGGCACCACCAGGTCCCAACAACCGCATCAAAATTGGACGTCAGACCAATGCAAAGACTGTCCCCAATCCCACCAACGGTTATTTCGACAGCAAGGTCCTCTCACGTATGCATGCAGAAGTATGGAGTCAGAACGGCAAAGTCTACATCAAAGATGTCAAGTCATCCAACGGTACCTTCATCAACGGCGAGCGCCTCTCGCCAGAAGCACAAGAGTCTGATGTCTTTGAGCTCCACAACGAAGACATGGTCGAGTTCGGTATCGACATTGTCGGCGATGACAACAAGACCATCATCCATCACAAGGTCGCGTGTCGTGTCTACTTGGTCTTGACAGCAGAGGATGCGCTCAGCTTGCGTCATGACTTTGCTAGTCTCTATCGCGGCGGTATGCACGGTGGTCCGCTCGGAAGCAACGGTGTTGGTCCCGGCGCCGAAGGTGGACTGCGCAGGAGCAAAGCTGGGTTCAGCTTCGACCATGTGCTTAGCAAGCTGCAAAGCGAGCTGCAAAGGAGCAAAGACACTTGGAACGATTTGGGTAGCTTGACCACCACCATGCACGACATTCACGAGACGCTTGGCGGTAGCGCACCTCCTCTCTCTTCGGCGCCGTACCCACACCTCGTTCCACCTCTTCCAGGCTCCGTCAATGCTCAGCAACAGCAGCAGCAGCAGCAGCAACAACAACAACAGCAAGAGCAGCAACAAGCTAAGGATGCCGAGAACCAAGCAGCTACCGAAGCGCATTCAGCTACCATTTCAGCCCTTCAAGCACAGCTTTCAGAGACCCAATCTTCCCTGCAGGCACATGTCGAGAAGATCCGCAATCTCGAATCCTACCTGTCGGAGCACGACTCGATCAAGCGCGAAGTCAGCAGCATCAAATTGCAGATGGAGGAAGCCAAGCGCGAGATGGAAGCTGCAGCTTCTTCGTCCGGCTCGTCTTTGTCTTCTCGTCACAGTCTCAACGGCTTCGGCACGATCCGTGGAGCTCCCGACTTCAGCCAATCTTTGGACCACGACGACTTTGACGATGGTGCCAGCGTAGCCAGTGTCGAGACCATCACTCAGAACAATGAAGACGACGATTCGTTCGCTTCAGGTGCGGGACACGTAGGTCCTCGCGCTCCACCCGACATGCCTTCACACCTTGTTTCAGAGGATGCTGCAGATGTCGGCTCTACTCGGGCGCCTGAGGTGACTGCAGCTGCGAACCTTGGCGGAGAGGCAACAAAGTCGGAAACGCGAGCCATTGCTGCTCCGGCCGCACTGACGCACCAGAACTTGGCCAAGCAGAGTGACGATCGCGATGCTGAGCTTCGCGCCCAGAATGAAGCGCTCTCAGCACGCCTCGAGGAGTTGGCATCGCAGCTCGAGCAAGCGTTGGCACTCAGCCGCGGGCTTCAAGACCAGCATGCACAGGTGACTGACACGGTCAAAACACTCGAAGAACGCGTACACACGCTTGAAAAGGAAGTTGAGCAAAAGGCTACTGCTTCGACGTCGGCAGATGGTGCGTCGGAGGAGACGACGGCTGCACTGATCAAGGGCATCGAGGGACGCTGGACCGAGTTCCGCAGCGACTTTGAGGAGAGCTGGCGCAAGGAGCGCGAAGGACTTCAGACAGAGCGAGAAGAGCTTCGTCAAGTAGTGCATGCATGGGACGAAGCCAACCGACGCATGGAGGACGAGCTGAACGGTGACGGCGATTCTGACTCGGACATTCATGGCGACGAGAAAGCCAGCGCGTTGGCCGCTTCCTCGTCCGAGCGCACGCTGGACGACGCTTCAGCGTCAAGCAGCGTTGCAGCATCATCGTCTTCTTCCTCTTTGCTTGCGTCCAATGGAGCCAGTAGCCGGGGAAAACGAGGTAACAACCGACGCAAGCGTCACGTCAATAGCGCACTCCGCTCATTGCTGTACGGGAGCAGTACAGCCGGGTTGATGCTTGAAGCCGAAGGTCAAGACTTGGAAGATGACGAGCGATGGAGCCATGCGAGCCGAGTACGCTTGTCTAGTCGGAACCCAGATGATGACGCCTTGTCCACGAGCCAATCCGTCCGAAGCATTGCCGACTCGACATCTACAAGACCCTCTACCTCGACCGAAGTAACGACGCCTGACCTCGGACCAGACGGTACAAGAGGCGATGCAGTGTTGGACTCAACACATGCCAAGCATGAAGCTCAGTATCGCTCCCGTCATGGCCGAGAGGGCGGTGCTGCAAGCGCAGGCAATGGCAGCAGGCATACACAAGAGCGTACGGTGGCGCCGCAAACGGTGGCTGCCGCCAGTGTCGTTTTCATCGGTGTGACAGCCTGGATCTTGGCAGGTAAAGACCTAGCTAGCTGGAACCTGGCTTTGTCAGGCAAGCCTTGATCCGCGGTATTTTGTCAAGCTCATTGAGCGCATCATGTTTCACATCTCAAAAGCCAGACTCGCCCTTTACTGGAACTATGTTTCACGCACATTGCTTATCGGATTCTCAGCCAAGCGGTGACTCTCCTGATTGACTCACTGTCTCGTATCGTTTGTACCAGTGTCTTTTTTATCATGCCCCTCATTCTACGCCGATACCAATCACGATCACATTCAATGTCTGCCAATCTGCTTTGTGTTGCTGAGCTCGCGTATGGTAGTCTCGTGCACAAGGCTGATCTCAGCCTTCCTTTGCCTTCTGTGAGTCAGTCTTAAGCGTCAGTGATCCGTAACAGCTGTTAGCACCTTTTTGGTTCGGGTCCGAGCAAAAGAGCTCTGAATTAGTTGCTGCAGGAAATTCTATCAAAACGACGGCACAGGACGCGTCGTTGATCTTGGGACAGCAGAGAGATAGTTGAGCGAAACACACAGAGCGCCTTTTGCTCGAATGCCCGATCTGAAAAACGCGGATCTCGACACGCTCTGACCAACTTGAGAAATCTATCAAAGTGCGCATCTCCGACACCGCTTGAACAGCACAACAAGCTTCCCAACATATCTTGCCTCATCCTAACCACCAAGGATCACCTGTGACATAAACCAGCTTCTGTTCTCCTGTTTCCCACGTTGAAGCTGACGAACGATTGGCAACACCTGTCAGGACTACCATCAAAACACGCTACCAATCCAATCGGATATACACAATGGACGTCAACATGCGAGATGCGAACCGAAGAGGAGGCGGACGAAGAAATGGACCATCAAACGCTCGTGTGGCGCGGCGCAGCGATCCATATGCGCGCGACTCGAGAGCTCGCCCCAATGCTGCTGCTCAACAGCAATACCGTGACCAGGCTTCTCCCGCGCAGACACCTCAAACACAGGCCGGATCTTCTTATCCTCCGCCCGAGCTGAGCATTCGGGGCTCGAGCGGACCCACCTGGATCACTGTCTCGAACCTCGTGGTCGGCACATCAAATGAGGATGTTCGTCTCACCTTCAGCTCTTTTGGCCGAGTCGACGAGGTCAAACAACGACCTGCGCCTTCTGCCAACCACCCTACTGTGGCTTTCGAGGTGGCGTTTGATCGAAGGGAAGATGCAGAGATGGCTGTGGACAAATTCAACGGCGCCCTTGCCGATGGAAGGATCCTGCAAGTGTCGATCAAGAAGCCAGATGTTCCTCGCGATGCATACTCGCAATTCAACCGTGCTACTGCTCAAGCGGTTGCCCAGCGCCCAAGAGAGCAGGCTTCTGCCAAACTCATCCCGGCACCCGCTCCTTTGCCATACACGCCTACTCCTGCTGCTGCTGTGACTGCGGCTATCCCTACTGGTCCTGCTAGCATGCGCTCGCGTGCCCAAACAGCCAAATTGGTCGCTCCACAAGCCAAAAAGTCTGCCAATGGCGCCGCCGCTGCTGCTAAAGCCGGCAACAACAAAGCTGGCAAAGGAGCCAACAACAACGCTGCTATCCCCACCGGACCCAAGAAGGCGGCCACCACAGCCCCTGCTGCTGCTGCCAAACCCAAGCCCTTGGCACAGCGTATTCCAGAACCGCTCGCAAACAGACTCCTTACACCCGCCCAAGCCCAGAAAGTGCGCGCTGAAGAGGCCAAGAAGAAGGCTCGCGCCGAAGCCATCAAGGCGACAGGCAAACACACGCAGTTGGGCAAACGTCTAGGTGGATTGCCCTTGGCTCAAAGATTGGTACAGCAGGCGGGTACACCTAAGTCAGATCCAGCGGCCATCAAAGCTGCTGCCGAGAAGAAGAAGAGAAAGAGGGAGGCGGTAAAGGCGAAGAGGAGCAAGAAGGCGACAACAGGGCAGACGAGTGGAATGGAGCTTGACGGATGAAGGAGGGCATAAACACGATATTAATACTCAGGATACGCTACATGTTATTCATCATAGCTCACTCTCATTCGTAACCATCGACATCAGTCAGAGGAGCATCATACCACAGTGCCTTGTCTGAGACGTCACTCAAGATGAAGAATGAGACTAAAGGGACCAAGGTTTCAAAGCAAAAGAGTGAGTATCTCGCGACCATGATCAAGGACTTGAGTCCATGAGACTAAATTGACCGTAAGCTGTCAGAGGCCTAATCAAGAGCTCAACAGCGTCGGCGCTTGCTTGAGAGATCATCGTGTGCTAATGAGCAAGCCAACCAACCAGCCAGCCAGGCACTGATCCAGTCAAGGCTTTCAGAGAGAGTGAATCAAACAGACACGCGTCGCGTCTGTGCTGACTGCACTTTACGCCTCTTCGACTTGAATTCTGACGCAGAATCGCAGTGTGTCGAGACGCGCAAAAGGGCGTTGCGTGCATAATTGGGCTCTTCGTGTTGCTCTTTCTGTTGGCCTCAGCTGCGCAACTGAGCCAGTCTGGTCTGCTCAAAGAAGTTGCTGCGCTTCCTTAAGACTTCGATTTCGACTTCGACCTTGACTCAACGCAACGATACCTCCCTTCGATACCCTCATCTTGACTCAAAGTCGCCCATAAGCATCGCCACTACCTGCTAGACATACCTCAACCATCCCCGCCCTTTGCTACATGGCTGCGGTCATGCCTGCCGTGCTCGTCTAGACATCTTGAATCATTTCGGACTCGTTGTTGCAAAGGCACTTTTGACGCCCGCCATATACCGTCGAGTACACTTTCAAAGCATCGTCAAGAACTACGTGCTAGAGTCTATCAAGCGCCATGTATATCAAGACTCTCACCATCCAGGGCTTCAAGTCCTATCGAGACCAGACCGCCGTAGAGCCCTTCTCTCCACATCATAATGTCGTCGTTGGTCGAAATGGCTCAGGAAAGTCCAACTTCTTCTCGGCCATTCGCTTCGTTCTCTCCGATGCCTACACTTCCATGTCTCGAGAGGAGAGGCAATCCTTGTTGCATGACAGCTCCAGCTCCACATCAGCTACCCTCTCCGCCTTCGTAGAGATTGTCTTTGACAACAGCGACAATCGATTCCCCACCAATGGCAACGAAGTCATTCTCCGTAGAACCATCGGTCTCAAGAAGGATGAATACAGTATTGACCGCAAATCTGCCTCCAAAGCCGATGTCGCCAACCTTCTCGAGTCGGCTGGTTTCTCTCGCAGTAACCCATACTACATCGTACCGCAAGGAAGAATCACCCATCTTACCAATGCAAAGGATCATGAACGTCTCGGCCTACTCAAGGAAGTAGCAGGTACACGAGTGTACGAGCAACGCAGAGCCGAATCTCTCAAGATCATGGAAGATACCAGTGCCAAGCGCACCAAAATTGACGACCTTCTCGAGTACATCGAGAACCGCCTGCACGAACTAGACGAAGAGAAGGAGGAGTTGCGCGAATACTACGAGAAGGATCGCGAGCGCAGATGCATCGAATACACTCTTCACCAGCGCGAGCTCACCGAATGCGCCGAACTGCTCGAAAAGCTCGAAGACGAGCGTCGACGTGACGTGGACAACTCCAACGTTCGAAGGGCCGAATTCAACGACCGAGAAAAGTTGCTTGCTCGTCTCGAAGCCGAACTTGCTGCCACAGGTCAGACCATCGAGCAGCGCAACCTTGAAAAGACACAGCTCGAACAGGAACGAAGGGAAGTTGCCAAGCATCTCGCGCAAATCGAGTCGTTGGTCGAAGAGCTCGAGGAGGTGGGAGAGAAGCGCGCCGACCGACGTGGTGCCCTCGAGACCGAGCTCACCCGCATCCGCACCGAGATTCAACAGAAGCAGACTCAGCTCGAACAGCTCCGACCCAATGTCGATGCCCTCCATGGCGAGGTGGAGACCTTGCGTGCTGCGCTTGAGGAGACCAAAGCGCGCGTTTCGGCTCTTTACTCGAAGCAAGGTCGCTCTGCTCAATTCCGCAACCAGCGCGACCGTGACGAGTACCTGCGATCTCAGATGGGCGGTCTCGATCAATTTGTGCGCTCGCAGCAAGCCCGCATCGACGAAACGGCACGCGAACGAGCAAATGCAACAGAAAGACGTTCGGCAGCATTACGAAAGATCCAAGAGGTCGAAGCCAACCTCGAAAGCCGTAAAGATACCGTTCAGCAGCTTGCGACCGAATACGCTGCCAAGCGAGACCGCCGTGACGAGCTGTCCGAAGCACGCAAGGACTTGTGGAAGGAAGAAGAGTCGCTTCGATCCTCGCTTGCTTTTGCTGGTAACGAGCTTTCGAATGCTCAGCGCAAACTTGTCGGTATGATGGACAAGGCTACGGTGCAAGGTCTGCTTGCTGTAGAGAAGATTGCTGCCCAGCTTGGTCTCGAGGACAATGTCAAGGGTCCTGTCTACCAGCTTTTCTCCGTCGATGACAAGTACAAGACAGCTGTCGAGGTCACGGCCGGAGCCTCGCTCTTCCATGTTGTGGTTGACAACGACGAGACGGCCAGCCGATTGCTTGAGGTCATGAACCGCGAAAAGAGTGGCCGTGTCACCTTCATGCCACTCAACCGTCTTCACCCCAAAGAGACCGACTTCCCAGCAACGCAAGACGCTATCTTGATGGTGAAGAAGCTCACCTTCGACGAGGCACTGAAACCTGCCTTCCAGCAGATCTTTGGCCGTAGCATTATCTGTCCCAATCTCGAGATCGCCTCCGCCTACGTCCGCAGTCACGGCGTCAACGCTGTCACCCTCGACGGAGACAAGGTGGAGCGCAAAGGTGCTCTCACTGGTGGTTATCAAGATCCTCGACGCAGCCGATTGGATGCAGTCAACGACGTGCGCAAGTGGAAGACGCAATCCGAGCAAGATACTGCCAAGCAAAACGAGATCAAACGCCGACTCACCGAGATCGAGCAAGAGATCACCACGCTCATGGGCGAGATGTACACATTGCAGCACCGACGTGATGAAGCACGAAATTCGCGTGGCCCCTTGACCGAGGAGTTGCAATGGGCTCGTACTGAAGCCGACGATCTGGCTCAGCGATTGCAGAGCATCGAGCGACGTGAGGCTGATCAGAGCCTCGAGCTCAAAGCTGCGCAAACGAAAAGAGCCGGATTGGAAGAAGAGTTGCGTACACCTATGTCGCAAGGTCTGACACCGCAAGAAGCAGCTCAGCTCGAAACGCTCAACGCGCAAGAAGACCAGCAGAAGCGTGCACTGGCCGACAAGACCAATACGCTTTCCGATCTCAGCAACCGTCGCTCGATGTTGGAGATCGATTTGTTCGAAAACTTGCGTCGACGTCAAGAAGAGATTGGTACGCAGCTCGAAGCGCTTGGCGAGTCGTTGGGTGGTGATGATACCACCACTGCTTCGAGCCAAGATGTTTCGGCACGCAAACGTGAGATCGATGCCCTTCGCCGCCGTATCGCCGACCGTGAGAAACGCATCAAAGCCATCGAAAAGGAGCTAGACCGTCTCACCCAGTCGATCCAAGACACGCAGGCCAAGTACGATAAGACGAAAGCAGACCAAGCTGAAGACGCACGCAGCATTGCACGTCAACAGAAGAACGTCGAGCGATACCTCTCGAAGCGTTCGCGCCTCTTGGAGCAACGTGATCGATGCAACCAAGACATTCGCGACTTGGGAGTCCTGCCTGAAGAAGCTTTCGAGAAGTACAACAACACCAACGCCGACAGGTTGCTAAAGAATTTGCACAAAGTGAACGAAAGCCTAAAGAAGTTCTCGCATGTCAACAAGAAGGCGGTGGAGCAGTACAACAGCTTTACGAAACAGAGAGATCAACTGTTAGAGAGGAGGGGAGAGTTGGAAGCGAGCGCCGAGAGTATTCAGGAGTTGATTGATGTTCTGGACCAGAGGAAGGATGAGGCTATTGAGAGGACGTTTAAGCAAGTCAGTAAATACTTTGAAGAGGTGTTCGAGAAGTTAGTGCCGGCGGGTAGGGGTAGATTGATCATGCAGAGACGAGCCGACATTGCTGGTTCAGCCGGTGGAGCAGCCGCGGCGGGAGAGAGCGATGACGAGGAAGGTGCTGGAGGCGCCGGACCCGTGGAAAATTACACTGGAGTGTCGATCAAAGTCTCGTTCAACTCGAAACACGATGAAGGTTTACGCATTCAGCAACTTTCTGGAGGACAAAAGTCGTTGGTTGCTCTGGCTACCGTTTTCGCCATTCAGAAATGCGATCCTGCGCCCTTCTACCTCTTTGACGAGATCGACGCCAATTTGGACGCTCTCTACCGTACAGCGGTGGCCAATATGATCAAGGAGCTGGCAGAGACGGCACAGTTTATCACGACGACGTTCCGACCCGAAATGGTGACAGTGGCCAAGAAGCATTACGGTGTTTTGTTCGATGTTAACAAGGTCAGTAGTATCAGGAGTATCAGTAGGGATGAAGCACACGAGTTCGTCGAGGCGGCGGCGACGGTGGCTGAGCCTGCGCGTTAGGGCGATTTCCATGTGGACCTTTATTCAATTTATGCATTGCTTCGCTGCAGAGAGTGTTCGTGTGTATGAGAGTGGGGTTTATGTGTCTAACGGTGAACGTTGTGTGTAGTGCAATGATGGTCGAAGGTCGCTATACTCTTGAGCATGCACGCACGAGCCAGGTGCGCCTTAAAATGTTGGACCCTGTCTTTGAGGACCCTTGAAGATCCAGTTGCGCCACGCCTTTGAATGCTCTTTCCATACCTTTTAATCACGCCATTGCTCTTCGAGAGCTATCGAATCGTTCGCACCTCTTATCATCGACTACTACTAGTCCGCTCACTTCTCTTTTTGGCACGCATTCCGAAATTGGATGTAAGAAGGTAGGAAGATGTCACGCTGCTTCATCGATGTCATTGTCAACCCTGCTGCTGGGTCCGGTCTCGCCGGCGCTCTTGTAGAGGAACATATCAAGCCTCTGGTCATCGAAAGCTTTGGAGGGACAGCTGACTTAATTCGACTGCACGAGACGAGATCGCTCGGGGATGGAGTTAGGATAGGTAACGAGGTTTATCAGCTTCACGCCAATTCTGCTACGGGTACTTCTTCCGATTCGATCAATGTGGTGATAGTTGGCGGAGATGGAACGACGCATGAGTTTCTGAACGGCCTTTATCTCTGCGATTCACATGAAACGGAGCAGACTCAAGGACACAAAAAGGTGGAACATCAACGACTCAACCTTGCCATTGTCCCCGCTGGAACAGCCAACGCGCTCTACGCCTCCCTCTACCCTTCGGACTGGACGCAAGAAACGCAGCAACATGCAGCAAGTGTCAAAACGATCTCGCAACTTTCCGCTCAGTCGCTCAATGTCATGTTGCGCTCTGTACGCGCACTCACCGCCTCAATCCCCTCACCTACTGGCGCGGACAAGAGAGGGGAAAAAGGCGGAATGAGGAACCTCCCTTTGATGCTCAATCAACTCTTTGTCGATGGGAAGGAGAGCAAAGTTTCGCTCAGCCATATCGTCACTTCGCATGCTCTACATGCATCGATTTTGCACGATGCAGATACTCCCGAGATGAGAGCCCAACATGAGGGGATTGAGAGGTTTAAAGTGGCTGCGCAGCAAAACGCTACGAGGTGGATCGGTGGTACTCTTACTCTGTACCCCAGCGAAGAGTCTGAAGGGACAGTGACGGTGCAGCGGTACTCTCCCGCCAGCAAACAATTTGAAGGTGTCAAAAAGAAGGATGGGGAGGAGGGAAAAGTGAGAATAGAAGGACCATTTTTGTACCTTACCGCAATGGTGAGCGATCGGTTGGAATCGGCGTTCGTTCCGGCTCCGCTCTCGAGTTCAACAGCGTTACTGGAAGGAGCGATTGACTTGGTCGTGATCCGTCCAACGCGGGATCCCGTCATCGCAGCACTGGATGACAAAGTGGAGGAGAAAGGTGGGCTAGCATTCGCCATGTCAAGACTTGGCCCTATTACAGCGGGCATGTATGATGGTGGGAAACATATCGACTTGACCTACCCATCAGAAGAAGGAAGGGACGAAGGAGGAGCAGAGCCAATGGTGGAATACTTCAGGTGTTCAGGATACGACTTTGTCCCCCGCCGTCCGGAGGGGAAACAGGAGGAGGATAAGGCACGGCTAGTCTGTACCGACGGCTACATCTCACACGCTGATCAGGTTAGGGTGAGCAGATGGCTCCGTTCCGATTCACCCTCACACCAGGGGATTGGTTTGAGGTCGGACGTCGAGGCACCTTTGCTATGGCATTAAAGGCATCAACCGTCCTTTTTCCCCATGGAACACTTGCATCACAGCTCATGTACAACTTGAACACCATTGCTCTTGAGTTGATCAACGAGTGACAGTACTCTATGCTAGCAGGAAAGATAGTTGGTGGTGGAAGTGAGTTCGGATAGCTGGTCAAGATCGGTTGATCGGGGGATGGGAGGGGGTTGATGTGCGAAATTGCCGATGTGGTTTTGGGATGCATGCAGCGTGGCTCTCGCATACGTGGCTGCTGCAAGAGTTGAGAGAGAGGCACGCGGGAAATGTGTATGTTTCGTTTGCTGGCCGAGAAGGAGATCTTGACCATTTCACACTTTAGTCTCTGAGCGCGTGCAGAGAAAGCGGATTGTGCACAGACGCTCTTTTGTGTTTTTTTAATGGGCTTGAGCTGCACTTCGGAAACGCGTTGCATTGCGTTGCGTTGTGCTTCTCGTGCGGTTTTTTTAAGCCTGGGCTTCTCAAGAACGACACCTACACTAATTTACAGCAACATGGTGTGTTTCACACTTCTTCGTTCCTCTCCATCACCCATCCGTTCACCCTCGTCACACCTTTTCGCTTCCGTTTCCGATCCGAAGACAACGAAACGCGCTTCCCCGCCCAAGATGAACATCTTCCGTCTTGCAGGTGACTTTGCTCATCTCGCTTCCATCTTTATCCTCTTGCACAAGATCCAACTATCGAAATCATGTCGAGGAATTTCGTTCAAGACGCAACTTCTCTACACCGTTGTCTTCGTCACTCGGTACTTGGACCTTTTCCATGAAAGTTCACTCTATCGGTTTTTGATGAAAGTCTTCTTTATCGGATCCAGCATCTACGTGTTGTATTTGATGAAGGTTAAGTTCCGACCTACGCATGATCCGGCGATTGATACGATTAGGTTGGAGTACATGATGGGACCGGCGTTTGTATTGGCGTTGCTGTTCCATTATCATTTTGACTTTTTGGAGATCATGTGGACGTTCAGTATCTATTTGGAAGCAGTGGCGATTTTGCCCCAGTTGTTTATGCTGCAGAGGACGGGAGAGGCAGAGGCGATTACAACGCATTACATCTTTGCTTTGGGAGCGTATAGGGCGTTGTACATTCCAAACTGGCTCTACCGGTACGTTTACGATCAAGTTCGCAGGACCGGACCGATGGCAGGGGGAAAAAAAGAGTCTGATAGCTGACATTTTTACGATCTGTTTGTTCCGCACACTGTCCCCGCGATGTGCGATGGTTTTCGCTTCGTTACGCAATTGACGACGGTATTGCAACGCAAATCAGATACATCTCGGAAAACCAAGTCGATCCAATCTCGATCATCTCCGGTCTGGTCCAGACCGGTCTTTACCTTGATTTCTTCTACGGTTCGTATTTCTCCTTCAGCACGTTCGTCATCTCGCCAAACAGTGGAAATGCGAAGACTGACTCAAAACACTCTTACTCATGTTTGCGACCCCACAGTCTACTTTACAAAAGTTATGAAGGGCGAAAAGTTCGAGTTGCCAGCATGAAACCAGCCTTCTCTCGCGCTCTCTCTGTCGTCGGTGCGTGGAAGCGTCGTATTCTCGCGCCCGGTAGCTTTGTTCCCGTGGGAAAGGGGGTTAGCGGACCACTGTTGGAAGGCGGAAGGCAGGAGCTGCTATACGATGGAGCGTTAAGACTGGCATGCATGATCCTATGAAAGGATTCGGAGAAGGGCAGTACTCCACGCCTCTTTCACCTGTTGCCAATTCACTTTTCGTTTGCTCAACACGAAAATCTCAAAAACGCTATACTATGTTTTCCATTCCAATACGCTTTGTGTGGCATCGTTTCTGAGCCGTTCTCAATGACCTTTTGCAACCGTCTTGGTGCAAGAACGTTGGCAATGAGACAAAAAAAATGCTCCTTACCTGGGTCGAACAGGTGACCTCCCGATTTTTAATCCTTTGACATCAAAGGCGACTTAAAGAAAACTGAAAACTCTTCAGTCGGACGCTCGTACCAACTGAGCTAAAGAAGCACGTGATTAACTCTTCCAAATACTGCATCTATATTTTCCTCAAAAAATTTGGGAAGGGGTGTCGAGGTTACGGTGTCGTCCTCGCACATTTCACACGAATCCTCAGGAATAATGCACAAAGTATGAAACCTCGAAAGCTGTAGTGAGTTGCATGTGCATTAACAAACATACATGTCTTCGGGAAGAACGGCACAACAAGTTACCACATAGCCCCACAGCTTTCAAATCTTCGCCGTTGCCCCAGCCAAAGATCGAGCCTTGATCTCGGAAAGAACGGTTGCACGTGCCTTGTCCATCGTCGTTTGGATGCGGGTTCGTCTACGTTGAACAAACCAGATTATCAGATCGAGCATGACAATCCACCATAGACGGTGCATGGAAGAGCTTTTGGCCATGACAAACAAAGTAGGGCTGTTGGAGTTGGAGGTTGTGTCGCTCGTTTGAGGTGGGGTTGGTGATGAGGTGGAGGAAGGCTGAGTGGGGAAGGGAGTGGAAGAGAAGGATGCTAAGGTTGGAGAGGTAGCGGGTGAGGACGAGGGCAGCGCTGAAAAGGGAGGTGTGGTTGATGAAGGTGTGGAGGACAGACTGTCAGAGGATGACCAAGTAGTGGACGGTCTGGGAACGATTGGGTTAGAAGAGGAAGCAGAGGGAGTGGGAAACAAGTTCGTTTGACGCTTGACCAACTTTGTCATTGACATGGCCGATGATGTGCTTGGTGTTGCGGCCGAAGTATCGACCACTGACGAAGGAGTCGGTGATGTCTTGATGTCTTGAGGAGTGGTCGAAGTAGTCATGTCCGAGTCTGGCTTTGCGGTAGGATTGCGGTGATAACTTATGCTAACACTCGTGTCGTCAGGCACGAGAGAAGGTGAAGCAATGCTGCTGCTGACAGTTAGGTTCGACACCATGCTCGAAGAACCGTTCACAAGAGGAGCCGATGGTGGCGTGAGGAAGGCAACTGACCCCGGCAAGTCGCCCACCGGACCATTCGCGAACTTGCTGTTCAACACAACAGCAATACAGACTGAGATCAGCGCCGATACCAACAGTAGCGGTACGACAAGGCGTTTTGCCCTTCGCGAGTACCTGACAACAGCAGGAGTTGTCTGAGCCGTATTATCGGTGGTGATAGGAGCAGGTTCATTATACTCGGGAGGATCGACAGCTTTTGCATCTGCCTTAATATCAGCAGGTGACGCTTTCGAATCGACGAGCGTTGTTGAGCTCTCGTTCGAGGGTGAAGCGTGGCTAGGGAGCAGAGGGATGTCTGGGCTTGGCTGATTCATGCTAGCAGCCCACGAAGGGAAGAGTGTTTCGAGCTCCGAACAGATATGTAGGATTAGCGCGACGAGGTGGACGATGACGATGCAGCCGAGTGACACACCGATCCACACAGGAAGGCTTGTTGGAGGAGTCACGCCACTGCTATCGCTTGAGCCGAGAAGAGGGCTCAATGCTGCATTGTTGCCGCCGAAGAAGTTGGTGCTGCTGTTGTCGCTTATGCTCGAGGGTGGCAGCGCCGATGATGAGGCTGATGCCGTCGGACCGGCCAATGACGTTGACGGCCCTACTGAGGCAGTGTTGTTTGTGACACCCGCTGGTCCAACAGGCTGCTTTTCCAGCACGATCCCTGCGCCTGAGCTCGAGTTGCTGGACGGAAAGAGCTGTTCTATCTGGCTCTGGAATGTCGCCAAGGCGCTTAGTTGCTCTGTGTAGTCAGGCGTGAAGGACCAGGCGAATGGCGAGCATGAGCCTGTTGTGGGAAGACTGCTGATCCATGCCTGAATGATCTGCTGCTGGGCAGGAGCTGAAAAATTGGTCGTTGAAGGCAGAGGCTTGGCGGCCAGATCGGGAAGGGAGAGACATGATGACAGTGGACCAAAGGTAAGGAGTGTGATCGCATTGTCCCCGGCCGCGACAGCTTGGACAGTGCCGTTGGCTGTGCTGTTGGTCGTAGAAGACATGATGATACGAGTGGCGGCGTTCGCTGCTGTTCAAGCTCCCTTCAAGTCCCAGAAGGAAAGGAATAAAGCTTGAGAGAGTGTGTCAAGCTATGTGGTGTTCGAGAGCGTTGATGAGAGGGACGGCGCCGATATTCTTTTTGGAGAGTCATTAGAAGCCTAGTGCGGCGTTAGTCCACTTGGTCTCGTGGTCAATCAAGTCAATTCGACCAGAAGGAGGAAGACAAAGGGGTTCCTGACCACCTTGTTCGCTCTGAACAAAGGGGTGGCAGTTACGATGAACAACCGGTGCAAAAGTCATGTTGTCTGTGAAGGAAGCTTGCTCGGCCCACTCGAGGTCGTGAGAATGCGTGAATAGTAGACAAAGGGGAAGATTTTGATGTCGCGTTTGGTGGGAAAGAAAGAAAGGGAAGAACACGTTTGACGACGCGTTTAGTAGCCGTTGCCGTCGATTCGCAGGAATGTGTCGACGGTGGGCGCAAGAAGAAACGCCTGTCGGCCCTTTGTCTCGTCAAAGCATTACCGCACGAGGAGCATCCTTTGTGTTTTGATTGTGTAAGTGACATGCGTGTGAAGAAGCCAAGCGCTCGCATGGGCCTCTTGGTTGATTCGATCAAATATAAGGCTGCGTTGTGTGATGGAAGTGCGTCAAGACGTTCGTCTGGCCGTGTCACTATCATCCATCCATATCTCGACCAGTAATGTTGACGGCCATACGAAGCACGCCTGCTATACGCGCAAAGGAGCGGATAGTGTCATGGCTGTTGCTATTACTACATGTGCTGGTATTGGTCTTATCTGCCATGCTTCTACTCAGCCCGAATACGCTCTTTGACAAGCAGAACGGACTTGCCACGGTCAAGCTCAACATGAATGCACTCGTGCTGTCTTCACCGATCAGATCGACTTCAACAGGCAATCTCACAGCAGCGCACGTCTGACTAATGCCAACGTTGGCCTTGTTTTCAGCACCTCGGATCATCCTACCGACAGGCGATCGATGCGCTCGCACGATTCGGCAGTCTCACCTATATTGAAGCTGATCTCAAGGCTTCCAAGCAGCAGGACACACACGAAAGAGCGTCAGTCGCAGTACCTCCCACCCTTTCGACCTTGCCAATGCAGTCAACTGCCCTAGCCTTGGCTCATACGATAGTAGTCTGTTCGCATCGCAACTTGCTACATAGCTCCAGCATCCACAATGATACCCCAACAGCAGTCCGAACAACCGTTGCTCTTCCGTCTGTGCTCCAAAAGTGGGTTGCACAGCCTCAATAGATCATACAACCGATAATACCAAGTGCCGTCGGAAGAGCCGAGCCGTGATAGATACATCAAGGCGGAATGTGTCCGACGCCGAGTCCATTGCGTGACCATGGGAAGATCGAGTGATTGTGATCCTCGGAGAGAGATGCTGCACCAGATAAGAAGCTCATAAGATCACCAGCTTCGAAGCTATCAAAAATGGACGAGCACTTGAGCAGCGGCGGGTGCTTTTATTGACCGGCCCCGGAGAAAGGTCAGAAAAAGTAATAAAGTAACAGCGGAAGTAAAGCTTTTCTCCGCCATTTTTACCTTTCTTTGCTTTTCGAAAAGAGCAACAAAATTCCGGCGATTTATGCAGCATTCTTTCAAACTGCTCCGCAAATTGTCATGTGGCATTGCAGCTCTTGCCCGCTCATCCATGCGGTTCAATTATATCACTTACTGGATCTTTGCTTACGAACGATGTTCTTGCTCTTCATTGGCTTAAACAACTAGGATTCAAGAAAGGCTCTATGGAGGAGAAAAGGGTTCTGCGGTGCTGGAAGTGTCCAGAAAGACAGTCTAAGAAACACCAGCAAGCTTGGTCGCGTGGGGTTGGGCGTAAAGGCCTTATTTCGGTGAAATGGGCACGCTCCCCTTGATGTGGCTGCGCTTTTAGACTGGCTCGCTTAAAAAATTGTACCAGCATGATCATGACTTCCCACGTTGACAGTGCAGTGCGATTAAGTGCAGTATAGTCCGCTCTCGGAAAGCAAAGCCTTAAGTTGCCTTATCTGGCTCTACGAACGCCTACTGCGCATCAGATCGAACCAACAGAACGATCTACACAGACGTCAGGTTGTCAGAAAGACTTGAAAGCCCATCCCGAGGCTATACCACTTTCTCGCTGGTCAGACTTCATCTTCAACGGCGTTCTCTTCCCGCAACTCTGCCAAGCGTTGGCGCACCCAGTGAAGATATGAGATTGATACATTCAAGGCTGATTCGGCTCCTGCAAAGGCCGCTGACGGGCGAGTCTCGTTCTGTGAAGCGCTCTTATTCATCCACATGAGAAGTACAAAGCACACCTCGTCGGAGCATGAAATAAAGGGTCGGATCTGCAATACACTTCGACAAAAGCCTCTCCCCTTGTCCTCAACAGCTCTTGTACTCCGCCAGAGCTGGCCTTCCCTCCTCGATTTCCGTTCGCAGAAGCTCTATTGTGCCTCTCGCCATTCGTGCGCTTATAGTTCGCACCCCTTCCCCGCATTTCTCTGACAGCAGCCTGGCTTGCTCTGGTACACACACAACCTTGAGGCAACGCCCTTTTCGTGCTTTACCACTACCACCTCTTCACGAGTGTACCTTGACTTATCGGATAGTCTATCTCATAGCCGCCGTCTCTCTGCACGGATATTGGCTGATGCGGTCAGTACACGGCCTGAACTTCTTCTGAGAAGGACCACATCTCGGAACCCGTCGCCCTCTTTCCCAGTTGCCTCCGGTCTCAGTTCGCCTCCTTATGTTGCGATCTCACTCTTCAGAGCTTATAGAGCAGAACGACAACCGCCAATTCCAGATGTCGAATCATGATTTCGAAGGTCACCCAGCTACGGACATGTCGCCGGTCGACTGCGTCAGTCACTCAATGCCACCAGCCTTACTGCCTCCATTTCCATCCAATTCTTCAGCAAACATGACAGATCATGCCTCGAATCAGCACCCACCTTTGACGTCCAGACTCAGAACACAACTATGTCAATTCTTCTGCATAATCCTACCATTGTCCTTAGTGATGGGTATCATCACAGCCGACATGTCAAATCTCGAGTTCGTGCACCTCGTCGAGATCAAGGCTGCTGTACCGATGTCCGACTCCACCATGCCAGCCGATCATATTCTCAACTTCAACAAATTGCGATGGACGTTTCTGCAATCAGCCTATTTGCTCCCTATCATGTTGCTGGCTGGACCGATCCTCATTCTACAGTTCGTGCTGCTAGTCGGGCGACTACGGCCATCGCGCCTGGTAGATGGGCTTAACCTCACCTTGGAAGCCACCGCTCTCGTCGTCGGGCTCATGACTTTGCTGAATGCATACGTAGGATCGTATGTCGTTGGCGTCATCTTCACAAGGATGGTCGCTGCCCTTGCCGTCTGTAGTGCACTCGGTCTTATTGCTTTGGCTGTTGAGCTCCTTCCTCTTCGCCCCGATGTTGCCTTGCCAAACATTTCATCGCCAGCAACCCCTTCAAAGCAGTATACAGCCGCCATTGGATTCTCGACCGTCATGTTTGGCACAATCTATGGCCTCGGTACTGCTTTTGCTTCCTGCTCTACAATGGCAGGATACCAGCTTGCCACGCTTTTTCAGCGTCATGGTATCACATTCCGCGGCACTGGCTCAGGTGACTCGCAAGGCTTCCGTACAGTTTTCCTCGTCGAAGGCTTCTTCATCCTAGCACTTTGTCCTGTCATCTACATTCTCTTGTCCTTCGCAAATCGATCGAGAGTACGTAATTCATCTCTCGACCTCCTCTTGGATAGTTTGGACACAACATTGCGACCATGTCCGCCATCAGGTCCGATACGAGACACGTCGTTATCTTCTATCAAGTCGGACACTCTTGATACGTCACGCCACCCCATCGAAATCACATTGTCGGCCACAGAAGGGCCAACTGCAT
The DNA here is from genome assembly GCA_037039655.1 of Pseudozyma sp. M118-08B. Lineage (NCBI taxonomy): Eukaryota > Fungi > Basidiomycota > Ustilaginomycetes > Ustilaginales > Ustilaginaceae > Pseudozyma > Pseudozyma sp. M118-08B. The sequence continues at coordinate 19,768 of JAXQGJ010000016.1, read as the reverse complement.
GCAAAGAAAGTGCAGCTCAGGTATCGACGACTCCTTATCGCAATTCCACGACACTGAACCCTGCTCACGGCGAGGAAGAAGACGACAAGAAAGCCGCCATGTCCTTCGCCGCCTTACGCCGCTTCTCCTCATACTGCACCTCTCCCTTGGCCCACATTGCCATTCTCAACCGCAACAATGGCGGTGGCACCTCTTCCATGGCTGCCAATATCCGCACGCTCCATAGCGGATTCGGGTTATGGCTTTCAACCTTACTTCAAAAGATCATGGTCTTCGTCTACGGTCGCTTGGGTGTTGACGAAGCTGCATTCGAGCTAATTAGCGCTGGCACTTCGTCGCGTGAAACTTTCATTTGCGGAGTGCTGATTGTTTCGAACACCGTCATCATCCAGCTTGCCGTCATATCGCTAATCGAACCGCTTAAAGCGGCTACACCTCAGCAGTACAGCGATCCACAGCAGACGGATACGTACTTGGGTTCCGAATTTAAGTTCGTCCCAACGCTGCCTGGGTTGCCGACGCTGGTAGGTGGTGTGAGTGGATGCATCTCTTCGATATTGTGGAGCATGTTGGCAGGGCAAGGTCGCACTCAGGAGGGTCGGAAGGGGAGGATTCGAGGCTGGAGGGATCGAACATGGTGGGTGCCATCACTACTTGCAGCATGTCTCATCATCACACTTGCTGGGCTGGGCCTGGCTGTCGTGGCCAACGCCATGGTACCAGCCGGCGACATAGGCACCTGGATTGTCTTCGTCGCTGCAATCGTCACGGGCATTGGTAGCACGCCGCAACTCCCACTTGCTTTGCTCCAGATCTATACTGTGCTTGATGCTGAACTTGGACGAAACGTATCAACTCGCGCTATCTCGATTTGTCCTTTAGGAGGCGAAATCCAAGGAGATAAACGCAACAATGTCCAACCGGCAGGACGCGCAAGGACCGCTTTGACATCGACTAGCGCCACCGTACACGCTGTACGTTGGGAACGAGTAGGTGTCCTGATCTCGACACTCACAACGATCGCAGGATCAGAGCTGCTTACAGCGTGGGTGTTTCTGTTGCCAGAGGGTGCACAAATGGCGTTCTTATTTACGAGTGCCGTGTTGGCGATAGGTGGCAGCGTATGGTTGCTCTTCAGACATACCTGGCCGTTGCGGCGAAGAAACACAAGGAACGCTGGCCTGCGATGACATCAATTCCCTCTTTGATTGTATAAATTTCTTTGATGTACATCATCTTGCTCCTATATCATTCCTTGTTCGAGTATGCAAGGTGCGAAATGAAATGCTGATATTGTCAAAAGTGAGTGTGGGGTAAAAGCAAAAAGAGGTTTTCCGAAAGCCGGAGCGGAGCGTCTTCTAGGTCGCGTCAACTGCAGCGCTAGATTACATTCCCAACGTTTCTCCGATCCACCATCATTCCTCTTTCCCTCGGTCAATCTATCGCTAATATGGCACCAACAGCGACGGGCACGACTTCAGCCACACCAGCGACCGGATCCTCCGCTGCTGCTGCTGCTGCTGCATCATCCTCTTCTTCCGCATCCACCTCTGCCGCCAACGCACCCACCAGTCTAGAAGAAGCAAACCAACGTTACCTCTCAACTAAACTTGCCCTTCGTACCGGTCTCGCCAACAAACGCATCATCGATCGTTCCCTCATCGATCTCGAATCCCAGATCTACCTCTTTGAAGGATCCTATCTTCAATCTACGGCTACGTCGGGGGGTAACATAGTGAAAGGCTTTGATTCCTACCTGAAGAATTCTTCTTCGTCCACTTCGACTTCGCGGGGTAATGCGAACAACAATGCTGGACTTGCGGAGATCCCGGTTGAAGATCGCATCTTCTCGTTGAGTTCAGCGACGTATCAGAAGAGTTTGGAGTTGAAAGCGAACGAAGGGTTGCAAGAGCAGGAAGAGAGGGAACGGGAGAGGGAGAGTGCGAATAATACGCCGAAAGCGAGCAAGAAAAAGGACGCGGGGGAGGCAGCTGAAGAAGGAGCCGCGGCGACACCAGCGACGAGTAAGAAGAGTAAAAAAGATAAAGACGGGAAAGATGCGGCTGGAGTAACGTCCACTTCGACCCCGGCTACAGCGACCAAAGGCGGCGACGGAGCGGGAGGAGGCGGAAAGAAGAAAAAGGATAAGAATGTGGATGGCAACGAAGGTCGAAAGGGAGATAAAGAGCGCAGTTCGACACCTCAAGTCAAATCTTCTACCAGTACAAAAGCAGACGGAGGTGGAGGAAGTGCCGGTGGAACACCTACAAAAGCAGGCGGAGCAGCAACCGGTTCAACGGGCGGAAAAGCCGCTGGATCAACGACCAAGTTGAAGCGTAAGAATACGGATGGTGCTGCCGCCAACACGCCTGGTGGAAAGGCGCAGAAGAGGAAGAAGGAGGACGACTGAGTCCAAATCGACCCCACACACACAGGAGAGAAAAAGAAGCGGAGCAGCGAGCATTTACGATCATATACCCATACTAAGAGCTATCTTTTGAACGCAGTACTTTGACCGTCTGTACGAGAGGGTGCAGATGCAGGTGGTTGTGTGTTGCGTCGATTGAGGGGATTCGAAGCAGTGGAATGAGTTTGAGTGAGAAGGTGTGGAGAGCGGTGGTGTAATATCTGGATTGCTTCGATGTGCGAATCTGACGGAAGCGTTTGGACTGTCCTACATTAGTGGTATGTGTGAGGGCTCCTCGCCCATAGACGTTTCGGCGTGCAAAGGGGAAGTGATGGCAAAACCCGTTCCTCCCGACTATCTGCTGCTTGACTGTCTTCCCGACCTCCCCGTGTTCCCTACGCTTTCCATTCCCATCTCTACCACCTTCCTTTTCTTTGTTCTTGTTTTGATTTTTGTGAGCGCAATCAATCAAACGCACCAGGCCTATTATTCAACCTATCCTGCCTTCTCTGGTTAATCCAACTCTTCTTACATTCCCTATACTGATTGAAGACCTCTGTGCATTTGGTCCTATCGTAAGCGTTGTCGTCTAAACACTTCATGCTGAGTTTAGCTGCATGCGCGCAAGGGTCAGTAAATTTCGAGGGGGTTTTGTTGCCCATGACTTGGATAAAGTCTTCTGGTTGACTGGGGTCATTTGGGTGAGAACGTTGGGTTTGCGAGATCGGACGACGTGGAGCGGAAGAGGAGAGGTAAGAGGAGGTGGAGGAGGTGGCTTCTTCGGCTGGGGTGGGTTTGTACGGTGCCGACATGTTGGGCAAGGCCAAGGAGGGATGGTGGAAGGAAAGGGTGAGGTGTAGGGAAGGGGTGGTGGCGGCAAAAGGCTACCGGGCTCAAGTGATAGACGCTGGAAGGGGGAAAGGAGAGGTTGAGTGGAGGCGCCTGGATCTTTTGTGGAGTGTTAAGCTGTTGGAAGTTAAATTGTTTCGCGCGAAAAAGAACAGGTGTCTGCGAAGCGCAAATCGAGAGGTCCGTGTCGCGGCAACCAGAGAGAGTGTGTGTCGTGAGCTGGAAGTCCGAGGCGCAAAGCTGAAATGCAGTCAAATGCACGCTGGGCTGTGTGTGATGATGGTCTGTTCGTGTGAGACATTGATCAGTGTCTCAAGAAGCTTGTTGCATTCTTGCTTCCATCAGAGCATCGTCTTGACGGTAACCAAGATTGGCTCCTCGCCATCCACAACATTCGCTGAAGTATCTTTAGCACATCACATTCAACAATCGAAGCGAGCGCATTACGCCGAGTAGTCGCCTTCATATTTCGATCGACTGACTTTGGCAACATCGAGCTTCTCCGCAAACCATCTTCCTTTCATCGAGGCAGACTCCACATCAACGTCCTTCAAAAAGCGTCACTTACCAACGACTTGACCTGTCCAGGTCAAATCTGAAAACACACACACAACGCACATCCCTCTTCAGCTCCATAGAGAAGAGCCAATCACGCATCATGTCGAATTCAACCACACGGCTGAGCACCTCTCTGCTCTCGCTCCTCTTCACCTCCCTTTTCGTGCTTCTCACCTTGACTCCACGCTTGGTCTCTGCAGCGGCGCTGACGACGCTCGTCGAACCCCACGAAAAATCTTGTTTCTACGCATGGGTCGACGCAGCCGGCGAAAAAGTAGGCTTCTACTTCGCCGTCCAATCCGGAGGCCATTTCGACATTGACTACTCCATCCATGATCCCGATAACAAACTCATCCTTTCTGGTCATAAGGAACGACAACTCGACATCATTTTCACGGGTAACACGGTGGGAGAGTATACATTTTGCTTTGAAAACGCAATGTCCACCCTCGCCGAAAAACTCATCGATTTCGATATCACCGTCGAAAGCGAACCCCGCTTAGACCTCCCCATCACACCCGCTAAACTCCTAAAGGAACACAGCGCCCCACTGGAAGAGAGCATAAGTACAATGCAGGATAAACTTACCCAGATCACAAGAACACAAAGGTACTTCAGGGTCAGGGAGAATAGAAACTTTGATACAGTCAAAGGAACCCAAAGCAAAATCTTTTGGTACAGCGTCATTGAGAGTGTAACAATGGTAGGAATTAGCGTAGCCCAGGTCTGGATCGTAAGGGCTCTGTTTGAGAGGGGGAGTACGAAGAGGTATCGTGTGTAGAGAAGGGGCGTGGATTCGCTGAAAAGCGTTTGCCGCATCGAAAGATTGGTTAGCAACACTGCAACACTGTGTAAGATACAGTAAAGTATGGTTCTTTGCACACCAAAAAGGCAAATCAATTTCCTTTCGCTAGAGCGTGCCTGTGTGTATGAAGCGTGTGGTGAGCGCCAATTTGTCTTCTACGGTTCCAACAGTGGGTGGGGAGAGCATGGCCGTTGGGTGTACGTTCTTCCGTCGTTGGGTGGATGAACGAGCAGTGGATGCGGAGTGATTCAGGGGGACTTTTCATCTCCCACTCTTCATCACACGCACGCTTAAGCTTGTGCTCATCGACTTTCGCACCACCATTCTTCACACAGATCTACACGCAAACGCAAGTGTTTCGAATCTTATCTTTCACTACAAACCTCTTTACAATCTTGCCTTACTTCTCCTCGGCCTCTGTCTCGGCTTTGAACCTTATCAACACCGATCCTTCGCGCACCAGCTCACCCGCTTTACACTTTCCACTCACCGCTTCGACCACCGCATCCCTCGGTGCTTTGAGCGAAATCTCGGTTTTCATCGCTTCCAAAATCACCACTGTTTCCCCCTTTTTCACTGTTTGGCCTGGTTGAACTTTGCAGTCCACGATCTTGCTTGGCATTGGACTGACCAACGAGTCTCCTCCCGCTGAGGCAGAACTGTCCGAAGAGGAGATTTTAGCGAACCAAGAGGGGGGAAGGAGGGAGAAGGAGGTGACTACGCCGGTGGGGAGGAAGACGGTATGGTTGAGGGGGGTGGAGGGGATGGTGGTGGAGCCGTTGGTGCGGAGTCCTGTGAATGTGAGTATGTCTTGAGGATTCTTAGAGGCGGAGATGCTGACGTCGAAAGTGGCGTTGTGCGAAGGGACGACGGAGACGGTGAGCTCTCCTAACGTCTTATGGCTTACAGTGAAGATTCTTTTCTGAGGAGCTGCAAAGTTGGCGTTTGTCCAAATGCTTTCCTTGGCCCCACCTTGCGTTTTTCCGCTTTCCTTACTAGCCTCCAGGTCTCGCTTGTACAACCAAACTACACCCTGTGCTACAGCTTCCTTGAGCTGTTCCTCTTTGGTATACGGATCGCCAAACAGCCCGCTTTCGCCATATTTGCCAATGAAGCCCGTCTCAACCTCACCCGCGATAAACTTTGGGTGTCTAACGAGGTTCTTGAGGAACTGAATATTCGTTTGGGGCCCCACAACCTGGTACTGGTTCAAAGCATTCGCCATGATACGAAGCGCTTCGGTACGATCGCGACCTTTGACGATGAGTTTGGCGATCATCGGATCGTAGTGCACCGAAATCTCGTCACCGCTAACAAAGCCAGTATCCACTCTGACGACGGCTTCGCCCTGTGCAGCCGAGACAACTTCACCACCGCCGGTACGGGAAGCCAAAGCAGTGTTGGAGTGGGTCAGCGTCGTTGTAGTAGGTAAAGCAACGTGGACGAGTTTACCTGTATCGGGTAGGAAGTTGGCGTCGGTGTTCTCGGCGTAGATCCTAGCTTCGAATGCGTGACCTTCGATCTTCAACTCTTCTTGCAACAGAGGCAATCTGTTACCGGCAGCAACTTCCAATTGCCACTCGACGAGATCCAAGCCGCTGACCATCTCAGTTACGGGATGCTCGACTTGCAAACGTGTGTTCATCTCCATAAAGTAGAAGTTCTCCGGCTTTTGAGCGTCCAAGATGAATTCGACGGTTCCTGCACCTACGTAACCGACGGCTTTGGCTGCTGCGACGGCTTTCTCTCCCAACTCTTTGCGGAGGTCATCAGAAAGGTGCGGAGCGGGTGCTTCTTCGATGATCTTTTGATGACGGCGTTGGACTGAGCAATCGCGTTCGGAAATGTAGACAGCGTTGCCGTGCTTATCGGCAAAGACTTGGACCTCGACGTGACGAGGAGCAGTCAAGTACTTTTCGATGAGAACCGTCGGGTCACCAAACGATTTTTCCGCTTCACGTTGAGCACTCGACAGAGCATCACTGAACTCATCAGGAGTATTGGCAATCTTCATGCCCTTTCCTCCACCTCCTTTGACTGCCTTGATCAGTACTGGGTAGCCCATCTTATCCGCCTCCTTTGCGAGGAAGCCCGCATCCTGCTCTTTCCCGTGGTAGCCGGGAACACAAGGTACACCAGCAGCGAGCATAATCTCCTTACTGGCGCTCTTACTTCCCATCGCATCAATCGCACTTGCCGGAGGACCCATGAACACGACACCCTCGCTCTCCTCGAGCAGCTTAGCAAAAGCGGCGTTTTCACTCAAGAATCCATATCCTGGATGGATCATAGTTGCGCCCGTCTTCTTGGCTACATCCAAAATCTTATCCTGACGCAGATACGATTCGGCCGAAGCAGCAGGACCGATGCAGTACGCCTCATCGGCCAACTTGACGTGCTGTGAAAGCGCATCTGCCTCGGAGAACACGGCAACAGTGGAGATGCCAAGTCGACGACAAGTGCGAATGATTCGACAGGCAATCTCACCACGGTTGGCAATCAGAATCTTGGCAGGCAGGGGCTTGAGTGTCGAACTCTCGACGGCGGAAGAGGCGACAGTAGAGGCCGCGCGTGAGAGGTCGTTGGGCTTGAACGAGGATGCTTGGGGACGGAACGACGTCTGAGTAGAAGAAGAGGTGTGGAGCGATTCAACACGTCGAGCTGCAGCGAGGGAAGAGTTGAGGCTACTGGCGACAGCGAAGATGGCACCGCCAGTGCGAGCCACAGCGAACCTGGGCTTGAGCGCGAGCTGCGTCGTTCGAAGCATCGTTGCGACCGCTTCCAGGAGGTGTTGAGTAAGTTGAGGTGTGAGCTGGATAGGTGTTCGTCAACGGAGCCGCGATTGGACGTCACGCTAGCTATATTGATGCAAGACCTTTCTTGGTCTGCCTATTGCTTTCGAAGTAAACAGCTGAAGCGTCGAATGAGCGGATTAGGACAAGTGATGGTATGAAAGAAGAAAAGATGCAAGCAACTCACTTGCCGTTTGATTCATTGTGGGGAAAACAACGCTGCCCGGTAAAGCCAACACAGACCATCGGAATTGGCCACTGGCTCTCGTGAACACCAGCAGCACAGAATGTCAATTTCTCCCTCTCTGTCTCTCTTTCCATTTTAGCCGGAGCGTGCGGGGTGGACACGCTTGCCCCGCAAAAACAGGGCAGAGAAAACACTCTGCCGACCGGTCCGAATGGAAATTGACGGCTTTGACGGTCAATCTCCCCGCAAAACAAAAACAGAAGAGAAGAGCACGCACACACACGCCGGCTAACTCGGCTCGGTCCAACCATCTCTTCCTCCCTAATCTGCTTTGTGCTTTTTGCTGCATCATAAATTTCATCGATCAGAATGGCCCGATCTCGCAAGGAGCCGCAACATCGACACATCACATCACAGACATCTATGTAAAGTCGTATACCTTTTCAAGAAACAAATACAATACATTTAGTAGACTCGAGGTCAACCATGCTAGATTCCAATGCCTTTACGGCGCTGGAGCGTTTGTCAAACTCGGACTGCTCTTCGTTGGCGATCCTGCTGCTCCTCCTGCACTACCACCACCAGGCGAACCTTGCGCCATGCCAGGAGGCCCCGAATTGCCGTACACCCGCTTGTTCACGTTGGCGCGATGCAATCTGTTTCGCAGATGAATCTCAAAGTTGTTCAGACTCTCCCCTGGTCCAGGAGTGTAAAGCTTGCCCGGGCAATCGAGGCAGCGTACACGCCATTCAGGTTGAGGAGGAGGAGGGACGCCGGCTGGACGCGGTCGTTGTTGGATCTCGAAACGGTCGTTCGGGTAGCGCGCTTTGAGAGCTGCACCGGATTGTGTGAGCCAATCAGGCGGTGTAGCGCCCGGGATGGAGGCAAGGCGAGGTGAGACATTCGAGAGAGTGGGTGTGCCACCAGCAGCAGCAGTGACACCATGGATCGCGGAAGGAGAGCCGGCAGCCGCTGCGACCGAGTTGCCAGGAGCAGCGCTGGCAACATTCCTCGACTCAGCGGCGTTTCCACTAGCCGAAGCGACAGATGGAGCTTCACTGATCTCGCCAGCTTCTAGCTTGACATCGGTTGTTGACCCAAGCGCTGCTGGTGCACTCGCATCAGCTTCAGTCGCCGCGTACGCTGCCGTAACCTTCTCGCGTGCATTCTCAGCTGCTGCACGTCGCGCAATCTGAGGTGTGTCGTCGGCGGCCACCGACTGAGACGCTGACTTTCGCGATCTTGGTGCAGGTTCAGGACTGCTCGACCTCGACGACGAGTCGCTGTCATCGGGACTTCCCACCATCTCGAAAGGCAGATCCTCGTCGTCATCCGAACGATCGCCCGCAACACCACGACTTGCTGCTCTCGAAGATGCAGCGGGTCTACCTCTGCGTCGGATGCCGTTGCCGTCCGCACCTGCACCCTCACCTCCACCATCCGGTTTAGGTGTATCCGCAGCGCTGGTGGGTTCGGTCGAGTCTTCCTGGTCGCCAATGGCGTTGAGCAGTGCTGTGTCGATGACTGGATTCGAGATACCCATCTTGCGGTTCGTTGCCTGCTGCTGCTTCATGTGGAAGACAGGATCACGTGTGTAATCCAAGAACATGACTTTGCGATGACGGTGGTAGTACTTTCCACAAGGACCGCACAACGACTTGTCGCCCAAAGGTCCCTTTCGTCGTCCTGGCGCAAGCGTACCCGGAATACCACAGTTCGAACAATGCCACATGCCATCGTGGAAGTTGGGATGCTGTCGTTCCAAGTCCTCGGGTCGCACGTTGTTGCGCTGAGCGTACGAAAGCGAGACAAGCTTGGGTGCCGCCTTCTCGGCCTGTCCACCGGTGGCCTGGTTTTCCGGTGAGCGAGCACGCTTCTTGGCCTCTTCCTCGGTGTATTCGGGCGCAAACTTGGGTCCTCCTGGATCCGACTTGCGACCCAGTCCTCCAGGAAAGTCAAAGTGAATAGCGTGATGGTTGACCTTGGGCTTCTTGCGGTCTGGAATACCAAGACCGTCGGGACCGGGCGTCGGTGTGCCAAGATCCATAGCTTGAGATGGGGCGATGGAAGCATTGGCAGCGGCCGCGGCTGCACGACGGGTCGACATGCCTCCATATCGATCGCTGAGACCATTGACGGCCTGCATAGCGGCCGCTGCATCGGTTTGCGCCGTCTGGATGCCGTAAACTGCAGGTGTGCGCTGCGTCTTTTGCGGATCGCGGTCGGGCAAGTTGACACCACGACGTCCACGGGTCTGACGACGCTTTCGTCGTGCTTCGCGTTCGCGTTCGCGGTCCAGACGTTCGATCTCGGACTCGGTGAGTTGCAGGAGACGAGGCGTAAAGTTGTACGATTCGAGCTCGCTCCTCGACAAGTTCGCTTTGCTGACGGGACCGAGGAATGCTGCGCGCAGCTCTTCGTCTGCGATCGGTCGGCCATCGAACGTGTGGCCAGTCATGGCAAGCGACTTGACGTGCACAGAGACTTGCTCGCGGATAGAGTGGGCGATCGCCGTCTTGAACTCGCCTGCGAGACCCAAGTCTGCAGCAAACGTTTCGGCAAACTTCTCTGCAGCCGCTGGATCCGATTCGTTGGCATCCCACTCAAACTGGTCCACCAGGTTCATGCTGCCAACCGTGATGTCGAGCTTGATCATCATGCGCAGCTCTTCGGCAGGTGTAGTATCGACAATCTCGAGGGGTTCTGATCGTGTCTCGTCCTCCTCACTGCTGTCCTCCGCATGCATAACGACATCCTTATCGGCGCCATTCGCGCCAACGTGTGCCGATGCTGCAGCGTACGTAGAAGCCATCTGCTCGTTGCCGAAAGGAAGGCTCTCGACCCGACGTCGCCAGTTGGTCCACCAGCGAAGATCCTTGTCCTCGAGCGAGCCCTTACCCTCCTTGGCTTCGCCGGTGAAGTCGAACGTGGGCTTGGCTTTGAACGCGTTCGTGGTCTGGTGATCGACAATCTGAGCCGTAATCTGCTCCTTGATTTGTGGAATGAACACCGATGTCGGCAGGCCAATGTCTTCGCAGATCGACTGTGCAAACGCCTCGACGTTGATGTGCGTGTCTTGAGCGTTCCATGTGAATGTGTCGCGCAACTTGAAGTGCTCATGATCAATCTCGAGACGGATCGGTACCAGATCCTCGCCTTGCTGCGAGACCGACTCCATCAGCGAACGCTTGAGAGGGATGTGGGGCCGAGCGCCCCGTTGGCCTTGCTCCATCTCAGCACGCTTTTGGTTGGGGAAGAGCACACCGAAGGGCCTGAACATGTCGCGCGACAAACCTGACGTGTCTTCCTCTTCGGGTCGTTCCCACCATGACAAAGGCTGGGGTTTGGTGACGGTGCCATCCGAAGCTTTTCTGCGTGGTGGTCTGACACTGTCGATACGATCCTTGAGCGACTTTTCCATCTCCTGCTGCTGTTGTCGAAATCGCTGCTCGTACTCAAGATCTCGCTTCATGATGCTGATCAGCTCATCCTCCTGCTCCGATGTGAGCGCGGTCCATGCGTCGTCGTCGGCTTTGGTGCTGTCGGCGTCGGCGGCATCGGCAGGTCGCTGCGGTCGCATGACCTCATCCAATTTGGTCACACGCGTGTTGAAGTGCGTGATGGGCGTGCCGACCGCAGACTCTTTCGGCGCAGGTCCACCGAGCAGCATCGGCATGCTGGCCAGATTAGCAGGCACAGCCTGTGCGAACGCAGAGCCTCCTGACAATGTTGTAGGTTTGCCAGTTGCTAATGAAGCGTCCGCTGTTGCGTCTGGTAATGGCGCCTCGACTTGACCAGGAACGCCAGAGGGGGCCGGAACACCAGCCATCTGTGGAGCAGCCGGGTGACCTGGCTGACCGGCATGGGAGCCCTTGCGTCCTTTTGGTGTGGGAGTAGCCGTGCCAAAGCTGCCAATCAATTGCGCCTGTGCAGAAGGCTGACCAGTAGCTGCGCTTGCTGCGGCCATCATCATCGGATCCGGTGTTGTCGCAGCGGCAACATCCATTCCAGGAGGAGCCATGCCAGGAACACCACGGGCGTCAACCATTGACGGTCTCCTGTTGTCCGGTGTAGCGGCCAGCGAAGGATCTTGGGCCATCGAAGGGCGTCGTCCTTGCTGTTTGAGCATCGGCGGCGGCGTCGCATCTTGACCCATTTGAGGTCCGTTAGGACCTCCGAATCCGGGAGGCATCTGACCAGCTGGTCCGCCTGGAGCCATGCCGGGCGTCATACCCATACCGGGCACCATGCCTTGGGGCAATTGTCCAGGAGCGGGCGGAGGCGCCATCAAACCCTGAGGTCCACCTTGCTGGAAAGGCGGAGGTACAGGATCTGAGCGTGAATCTGGTCGACCTGATGCGCTATGGGCGATGCTGGACTGACGTGGACGCGGTTTGTTGCCCATGCCGGGACTCGATGTAGCACCTGCTGGACCCATCGGCGAAGGAGCACGCATGCTGGATGGAGAGGCATGCTGTCCTGCTGGAGTGGATGGCCGCTGACCGTGAGGGTGCCCGAGAGATGGTGCAATGAGAGGAGGCTGTCCTGGTTGTTGCTGCTGCATTTGCAATTGCTGTTGCTGCATCATGAGCATTTGTTGCTGCTGTTGCTGAGGTGTCATCGGACCTCCAAATCCGGGTTGCTGCTGCTGTTGTTGGAGCTGCTGGGGTGGTTGCTGCGGCATGCCTGGAATAGACATCTGCCGTTGTTGTGGACCCTGCTGCTGCTGTTGTGGCTGTCCTGGCGCATTCGCGACATTTACACCGGGCTGACCACCTTGCTGAGGGATAAGACCGAGACCGCGTGCTTCATTGATGGTTAGCACCATCCCGCCATTGGGCATCATAGCTGGGTGCGAACCACCAGGCAGACTCGAAGCCTTCAAGAAGAGATAACCCATCTGCATCAGTGTATGAACAGGAGTGAGACCGGTTCCTTCCTGTGCCTTGGCTAGCGCCAACGCTCGTGACAATACCGCCTGCTGCTGCTGTGGGTTGAGACTCGGGTTCCAGTTGGGCGGCACAATCTGTTGCGATTGTGGTGCGGAGCCGGGCTGTCCTGGCATCCCCATCTGCGGTGGTTGTTGCTGCTGCTGCTGTTGTGTTTGTGGTGGCTGTTGAGGCAGACCCTGCATCCCTGGAGGCAAAGCATGCATTTGTGACGGTGTGCCTTGTCCACCCAAGGACAGGCTTGGAGACCGTGTCTGGCTTCTTGAGCGTTCAAATGCGTTGCCAGCTGGTAAAGAAGCGCCTTGGATGCCAGCTATTGACGATGCGCTGGGCGATGGCTGCATGCTTGCGTTGCCCGGAGTGTTGGCGTGCTGCATGACTGGCGTCTGAGCTTGCGATGGCTGTGCTTTGGTAGCGGTCTTCTTCTCGGTCTTCTTCCTTGTCGGCTTTGGCTTGGACGCGGTGGTGGGCGTCGAAGGTACAGTGCCGTTGTTGCTGTTCTGCTGCTGCGGTGTACCCGGCTGTTGATGTGACTGAGCCGGCGACGACTGACCAGGCTGCATACCCTGATTACCAGCTTGGAGGTAAGATGGAATCCCATTGGGAGGCTGCTGCTGAAGCGCGGAATTTGGTCGTACTGGTGAAGCACCTGGAACTTGAGCTCCACCTGCAAACATGGTGGGCTGCTGTTGTTGCTGTTGCTTGAGCGCGCCTCCCATCAACGCCGAAGGGTCCATCATGCCTTGCATGTTGCCATTTTGACCCTGCAAGAACATGTTGGGCGTTTGGCCGGGTTGCGCAGATCCACCAGCTTGATTCTGCTGTTGCTGCTGCTGTTGCTGCTGTTGAAGTTGCTGCTGCTGTTGCATCATGAGCTGGTTGAAAGCGCCAGGTGGAAAGGCTCCAGGATTGAGCTGACCGAAAGCCTGCATAGCCTGCATGGCTTGCATTGGGTTCTGCTGCAACAAGGCCATCGCCTGAGGGTTAAGACCAAAGGCAGCAGGGTTGAGCTGACCGGCACCGAACTGCTGCTGTTGCTGAGGCTGCTGTTGTGGTTGTGGCTGCTGCTGCTGTTGTTGTTGTTGCGGTTGACCCATACCGGCCATTTGCCCAAAGTTACCAAACATACCAGCTCCACCACCGTTCTGCAATTGCGCAAGCAGGTTCTGTTGCATCTGCTGTTGTTGAGATTGCTGTGGTTGCTGCTGCTGCTGTGGAGGCCACCGTGACCCTTGACCACCCTGTTGCTGCTGCGGTGTACCCTGCCGTTGCTGCTGCTGCTGCTGCTGCTGAAGTTGTTGTTGTTGCTGCAGCATCATCTGAGGATTGAACGATCCCATCGGATTGGTACCGCCCGCTGCAGCAGCGCGTTGGAGTGCCTGCATGTTGATACCTTGCGTACCGGGATTGTTTGGGTCAAGCCCCATCATTGCTGGATTGAACATATTGGGAGGGAAGCCCGCCTGCTGAGGTGTGTTAGGCTGCAACGGCTGCTGCTGCTGCTGCTGCTGTTGCTGCTGCGATTGTTGTTGCTGCCGTTGCTGTTGAGCTTGTTGCTGCTGTTGCAATAGCGCGGCTGCCAGCTGTGGATTGTTCTGCAAAGTGCTTAGATCGAGTCCTCCGAACATGGCGGGGTTGATGCCACCCATGGCAGGGTTGGATCCGTCCATGCCGGCACCACCACCTTGCTGTGGCTGTTGCTGGCCGAACATGCCGGCAAAGTTGTTGCCAAACATGTTGGGATCCATGACGCGCCAGGGACAAGGGCCGACTCAGCGCGCGTCCGCTGATCGACGATGGGGTCGAAGTGCGAAGTCAAGAGGTCGGTTCCGGCTTGGAGAGGGGGGTCGTGACGGCCGAAGGTAGGTGTCGATCGTGTTGAGACCTTAGATTGGACGCGGCCTAGCGAATCGCGTTCAAACCAAACACGTGTCGTTCGCGGGAAGGATGTCCGACAATTGAAGGGGAAGGGTATGATTCCAGCCAAGCCTATTTGCCAGACGTATTGATGCGGGAAGAGATGGATGGCGCAGTCGGAAGGTCGACGCGCACGGACGGCGTTCGGGCTACTTAAGCGGATGCTGTTGATTGATGTGTGGTTGCTGAAGCTGATGCTGATGAGGTGACTAGCACTAGAGATTGGCGGAGTCGGATGACAGCTGAGCACTTGTTGAGCTCATGAGTAGCGTCAATGTGAAGATCGCCGAGACGCGCGAAGATGGGGGGTATGGTCGGGTTATGATCTAAAGATGCAACGGCCGAGAGTGTTGAGATTCTGAGTTGCTGCAGTGAAGCGATGATGAATGCAGGCCGAAACGAAGAGATGATCAACAAGCTGAACTCAGAAGAAGGAGATGAACGGAGAAATAAAGAAGAGGAAAAAAAAAGACGAAGGTTAAGGATGAGGGTGAGGGTGAGGATGGTGACGACGACGAGGACGATGAGGAAGGATTGGCGGATATCTCCCAGTCACAGTTGCGGAGGATTCTCGAGAGAGAGAGAGAGAGACAGCCAGAGAGCGGCTCAGAAGAGAGAGAGCAGGAGCCACCGAGAGACGCGATTTGAGAGCGAGAGCGAGAAAGGTGCGAAATACGAGCCAAATCCGACTTTTGACTTCAACGGTAGCAGCTGAGCAGCAGCCAACGATGCTGAGCAGTAACACAGCAGCAGCGAGACGTGAACAAATCAACGCGAAATCCATCCATTTCAACTTCAGCGGACAGGCTGCTGTGTCCTGGTTGCTGTGTTGCTGCTGCTGCTGCTGCTTTGCGCAAAATGAGAACGATTCCAGATCGGAGCCAGCAGCCAAGCAGGTCGGGCAGAATATCTCGATTAATTCGACTCAAGCCGAACGACTCGTCGAGTACAGCTCCCATGCTGGGCAAGTTTGTCGCAGCGGAGCAGTACAGTTTCGAAAATGATGTTCTCAAGCGATACTGCCATTTTCTGCCTCATCAATTCTGTGAGTGTGGGAGCCTTTCACACTGCTACGGTCGCGACGCGAAGCCCTGTCAAGTTTAGCTGTCAGAAGCCAGTCTTCTGGGACCCTTGGCATCGTTCACACTCGCTCGATATAGTTTGGTCATATTTGCCAACACAAACTATGACATCTTGGGAGAAGTGAAGATTGCAAACGGAAATATGTATACAAAAGTGTTGTAGGAAGTTCCGTTCTGAAGCAGTGTCGCAGCCCAGACGTACAATGTTACCAACGACTACCAGCACCGGTTCCTCTTCCACGATAGATATGATCCAAGAGATCTTTCACCTTCGCACCGCCACCCGCAGCTGCTGTCGCTGGTGATGCTGCACTTGATAGCTCTGACTTCCTCAGCCCGTTTCCATACGCATTGCTCCCCTGCTGCTGCTGCTGCTGCTGCTGTTGCTGTGACGGCACGTCAGCCAACACACTATTCCCCTGTACTGGATCCCAATCAGGATGATTTGCCTTGAACCCCAAAATACTCTGCTCCATCTTTCCCTCCCTCATTCCGTTCTGCAATGCTCTTGCCTTCTTCCTCTTGGTACCGCCGTTTCCACTATTACTCTGATGGTGGATGCCTCTCGCCGCAGCGCCGCCCATCGTACTAGCGGTCGGTTGACGTGCAAAATCGAATACAGCAAACGAACAGACGTGTCCTAGCCCATCCACGTGGATCGTATACTTCCGGAAAAAGTCGATCAAATCCGGCGCACATCCAGGTAAAGACAACCACAGTACGAATGGCGTCGTCACAACAGAGAGCAGCTCTTGGAAGAAAATGTAGATCTTGAGCGTGTAGAGCTGGCCGAAGGATTGATGGACTTCGGCTGAATGGAATCGTCCTTTCCAATCGGGTGGCAGGTAGTGCGTGTGATGAATGACCTCGCGTAGCATGGCTTCGGGTTCGAAGACGAGGTGCTCATCCGGGATCATCCCGCGTGAAACGGCCAAGATCGTACCAAAGACTCCAATGTAAAATAGCACATTGCGTTGCGGTGTGATGTCAAAGTGAAGGAATAGATCCGGATCGATCACCGAAGCTAAGATCAGCACAGCGGTGAAGCTGCCAGCGACAAACGCAACAAAGCGTGCAATGATGGCTGTCTTTTCCTTGGGAAATTGGTCGATGTACTTTTGTGCTGGTACGTAGGATGTATGGCATCGTCGTCGGAAGAGGTGTGGTAGCTCGTTGAACTCCCGGAACTTCCATCGAGCGTATTGGGTGTACTGTCGAGAACCTAGATTCGATGGGTCCTTATGATACTCTTCAAAGTAGCGAAAGAACGAGTAGATGAGAAGGTAGAGTACGATGAACGGCGCAAAGATGGCATTGACCACTGCCATGAACAGAAATCGACGTCGTAAACCTTCGATCAGATCAGCTCGGTATCTTTCCGACAAGAACTGATGCCGCACCTGTCCACTCGAATCGAAGAGAAAGCCGAGAAGACAAAAGTTGAGATTCCACTCCAAGCTTCGTGTGAGCGCTGGACTTCGATTGCGCAATCCAGGCACAGACAGGTCGAGGATGTTCTCGTTGAAGAGGGCGATGAGATAGTTCTCTTGACGCATCAGACGGTTTGCTACATCGTGTGCGTCTAGTCGCTGCTGTTGTGATGGACGCAGAGACGAGGTTGCACGTTCGCCTAGTTCGATCTCGTCCGCAGAGCTGAGCGAAGTATTTGGATGCTGCTCGCGCAATGCCGAAATGCGGTTGACTACCTCGTGCCAAGGGATCGATTGCACATCTGCGTCGGGGATGCCGAGAAGATGCTCGTAAAAGCGGCGCATGCCTGCCAATCTGGAGAGGCCAAGGGCAAATTGCACAACTTGCCAGCCAAAAGCTGCCACCAGCAGGAGGACTACGACCGTAGTGATTGGTGAGAAGCCAGCAACACAATGCCCTACGATCACGTCACCGAGTTGACCATCGTGGCGGATGGCGGAGTAGTCGACGCAGCCGAACAGGAAGGTCGAAAACGAGATGACAAAGGCCACTGTGAGCAAGTTGAGCGAACGTGATAAAGCGATGCAGATGGCACCACGGCCAATGTAGTAACTGTAGACCTCTTGCAGGAATGCGTCAAGATTGTCGACATTGGCCCACATCCATAGCGCCTTTTGCTTAGCATTCAGTCCACCCACTGCTGAGGCACGAGAACGAGGGTTCGACGTATCTGTGCGTCGTCGTCGAGAGCTACTCGAGCTGCGTGATGTGCTGTGAGGCAGAAGAGACGATGTAGATCGACGTGAGGCTCCGGCTATCAGGCCAATCTCTTCGTCAGAGAGTAGATCCTCGGGATCTTGTTCATCGTCCTCGTCCTCGTCATTCTTCCTGGCAGTCGTGCTATGATGGTTCGAGCCATTGCCGTAATATGAAGAGCCGCGTGCTGCTGTATCGTTAATGGCGTGACGACTGCTTGAGCTCCTGCCTAGTGATGTGGCACTGGCATCTACGTCCTCGTGATAGGACTCTTCGCGGATGTCGTCATGCCGAGATCGACTGTTACTCCGATATTGACTTGTAGACGGATGAACGATGCGAGAGTGTTCAAAGATAGATGCCTTGAGACTGCTGCTGCTGGTTGGCTGTGGTGTTGACTGAGATGGTGGCTCTGGATGGTCTGGGTCCGCAAAGGGCGAGTTAAGATCCATCTTGTGCCATTCTCTGTTTGCTTTCAACTGAGCAGGCGAGAACTACGCAAAGTACGTGGTCGAGTTGAAGTTGGAGTCGACGAGATGGAACGAATTGTGCTCGCTGTTGGTAGTTCAAAATGCGTCCGATGCTGTCGTCGACCTCGCTGAAGGTAAAAGATGATGGACGACTTGAGACAAGTCAAGAGAGCGGTACTGTACGGTCAAAGCTGGACCCTTCAGGGTCTGATAACGCAGTGTCGCTAAATTGTGCGCCTGTGCGCCCTGAGCGTGAAATTGGTAGGGTATGCACCTCTTTGTGACAGCCGCATCAAGCGCGCTTCGTTTGTGGCACGCAAACCTCCACCTGAGCAGCGCCATCCCTTTTTTTTTCCTTTGAAATATCTTTCGTGCTGAGAAGATCTCACACCTTGACGATGGGGAAAAAATGCCGCTCACCACGTGATGCACTGGAGATTTTTTTTCATGTGTTCGCGCTGCGGGTCCTTCTCGCCTTTGTGTGTGTGTGAGAGAGAGAGAATAAAGTCACAACCCAAACGGTGAATCGGTCCTTTCTTCTTTTCCTTGTGCAGCAAACTTATGACCGCCTAGTGTTGCTCCCTCGGCCTTGAAGATCCTTTTTTCTCTTTCATTAGAAGAAAAGGGGGTCTTCATTCGCTCTTCCATGGCCAAGAGGTGAGCGTCAAAGGTGCGTCTAGATCAACTCGCGACTTCAGGGGGCCCGTTTATTACTTTGTTTGCTTGGGCCCTCGTACCATTATGTCCAGCCGCTATTCGGGTTGCTTCTCGCAGGGGGCGCCCGAAGGTTGGGTAGGTCCGCGATCCAACATCTTAGCACCCATGCCTGCTTTTGCTCCCCTGTCTAGGACGAGTTGAGTGGGTGGGTTGGTGGTTGGCACATTCTCCCCCTTTCTTTTTACCATATACCGACCTGGTACTCGGCAAAAAGGCATGTTCTCCGTATCTTCGCACACCTATCGATGGACGCAATACAATCATCGTCAACAAAGAAACGCTTTCGATCCAGGACATCAAAGCAGAGCTTGTGACGAACCGCAATATTCAGGGATGAGGCAGGCTCGAAGATGACTTCTAGGGTCATGAGCAGCGACGAAAAGAGAGAGAGAGACAGATCTCACGCGCATCAGTGATAAGTACGACAATAGCAGTGTGTTGACTTGAGCGGCTTCGAAACTACGATCTCCCGAACGTCATCCTCTCCATCCCCCTCTCCACCGCCTTCACCTCTCCATCACTCTTCGCAGAGGCAGACGAGGCCACGTATCAGTGCGAGCGAGCAATGGTCTTTGCCCCTGCCTCGAGCTCTTCGGGACCGTAACCTACTGCGTCGTGATAAAGCTTTCCGAGCTAGCAGCGAGGATCGTCTTGAAGTCGATTGCAGACGTGTAGAACGTGAGCGACGCAGCCGATTAGATATTCATATATACAACTCAGGGTTCGAACCATATCGAACAGGCAAGTTGGCCGAGTGGTCTAAGGCGTAGCATTAAGGAAGATATCCTGAGCGATCAGGGAGACCTGCTATCTTCGGGCGTGGGTTCGAATCCCACACTTGTCACCAT
>JAXQGJ010000159.1:0-27774 GCA_037039655.1 Pseudozyma sp. M118-08B | reverse complement strand
CCTCTCGCTCCACGGTCATAGGATGATATGCTTTGGCGTTGCGCAGCACTGCAGAAATGTGCTCCGAGACCCAAGGCGAGGATCTGATCGCGCAAGCTCTCACATGCAGCTGCACTGATGATTCGCAGTGCCTCTGGTGGATACGGCGCTCCGGCCACGACTTTGATTGCGAACAGAGCTCGCTGCAAATCGAGTCAACAGCTGCGAAAAGAACGAAAATATGGGGGCCTTGATTCACTGTCGGCCCAGACTCGTGCAATCTCGATTAGCAAAGCCGCGCAAACGAAGAAAGGGGGTAGATTCGCCCAGCTGAGTGCCGCTAGGTTGTTGTGTCGCTATGTCGACTTTCTCAAATGCGGAACTCAGCCTGCCAAAGTAAGCCATCTGCACGGTCTCAGATTGTTAAATGAAGTATGTCATTGCACTTCCTCATTCACGCAAAGTCGCTTGAAGCTCTCAATACAACGAGCATCCATGTTTGTGCGGGGGACTTCGTGCGAGGGTGTGTCGGAGCTTATGCGAGGTGCGGATCTCCCGTGTCACGGCAAATGGATTTTCCTGACGCTTAGAACGCTCTGTGCCGCCGGAATTCTATTTTTTTGGATGTTAAAAAAAAAAAACCTCGCGCTCGCTGACACCTCCTCCTTACCCTGCTCATATCTCATATCGTCGCACAAGCCGTAGAATCGTCCCATAGCGGTAACGAGTCAATCAAATCGAATTCAAATGCGAGTAAAACATCGAACGGCTACAGTAGAGCGTGCGAACAGCTTAGTACTGTCGCTTGAAAGGAGGAACGGGCTTGCACTCGGCCTCGTCGAGCGTGGTGTTGATAACACCACGGTAGTCGAGCTTGACCTTGTCTCCGGTGCCCTCGTGTTGCCATGAGAGCGTGTGCTTCATCCACTCGTCGTCCAGTCTCTGTTTAGCCAAAATGGATGAAGCATACGTTATCGAAGGGAGAAGAGGGGCAACAAGCAAAGAAAGTGGACATTGAATCGTCAGTATACTTTTTTTCATGATCGCGAGCAAGCTTTCTATCCAAATCCTGTACTTACGTCGGGGAAGTCCTCGCGAGCGTGAGCTCCTCTTGATTCCTTACGAGCAGCAGCAGAGTGCATCGTCTGGGCGGCACAGGTGAGCAAGTTCTTGAGCTCGAGGGTCTCAACAAGATCCGAGTTCCAGATCATGGATCGGTCCTGGATCGAAACGTCGGGGTAGGTGGCAAAGACCTTGTCGATCTTCTCAACACCTTCGTCGAGGGTCTTCTGGGTACGGAAGACGGCGGCGTCGGACTGCATGACACGCTGCATGTCATTACGGATCTCGGCGGTGGTCTTGGAACCGTTGGCGTTACGAGCCCAGTCAAGGTCGTTGATAGACTTGGCACCGGCGTCACCCTTGAGCTCCTTGTGGGGCTTACCGGGCGAGAGGTTCTCCTTGATGTGGTTGGCGCAAGCACGACCGAAGACGACAATGTCGAGGAGCGAGTTGGCACCGAGACGGTTAGCACCGTGAACCGAGACACAGGCGGTCTCACCGGCGGCATAGAGACCGGGGACGATCTTGTCCTCACCGTTGGGACCCTTGGTGATGACCTCACCAGTGTACTTGGTGGGGATACCACCCATGTTATAGTGGACGGTGGGCAAGACGGGGATGGGCTCCTTGGTGACATCGACACCGGCGAAAATGGCGGCGGTCTCCGAGATACCGGGGAGACGCTCGTGGAGAACCTCAGGGGGAAGGTGCGAGAGCTGGAGGTAGATGTGGTCCTTGTCGGGACCGACGCCGCGACCTTCACGGATCTCGATAGTCATGGAACGGGAGACGACGTCACGCGAGGCAAGATCCTTGGCGGTAGGAGCGTATCGCTCCATGAATCGCTCACCCTCGGAGTTGAGGAGGTATCCTCCCTCACCACGCGAACCCTCAGTGATAAGGCATCCGGCACCGTAGATACCGGTAGGGTGGAACTGAACGAACTCGAGATCCTGGAGGGGGAGACCAGCACGGGAGACCATGGCCATACCGTCACCAGTGCACGAGTGGGCCGAGGTGGCGGAGAAGTAGGCACGACCGTAACCACCGGTGGCAAGGACGGTCTTGTGGGCGCGGAAGCGGTGGATGGTACCGTCCTCCATGTTCAAGGCGGTGACACCGACACACTCGCCATCCTCCATGATGAGGTCAAGGGCGAAGTACTCGATGAAGAAGTTGGTGTTGTGGCGGAGCGACTGACCGTAGAGGGTGTGAAGCATGGCGTGACCGGTACGGTCGGCGGCGGCGGCACATCGGTAAGCCTGACCACCCTTACCGTAGTTGAGCGACTGACCACCGAAAGCACGCTGGTAGATCTTGCCGTCCTTGGTACGGGAGAAGGGAAGACCGAAGTGCTCCAGCTCGATAACAGTGCGAGGAGCCTCACGACACATGTAGTGGATAGCGTCCTGGTCACCGAGCCAATCGGAGCCCTTGACGGTGTCGTACATGTGCCACCTCCAGTCGTCCTCGGTCATGTTACCGAGAGCGGCGTTGATACCACCCTGAGCGGCGACGGTGTGCGAACGAGTAGGGAAGAGCTTGGTGATACAGGCGGTGTTGAGACCGGCCTCAGCGAGACCGAAGGCGGCACGAAGACCGGAACCACCGGCACCGACGACGATAGCATCGTACTCGTGGTCAATGACGGGGTAACCCTTGGCGGCGTCGAGAGGAGTGGCGGCCTCCTTGGCACGGAGAGGCTGAGATGCGATGATACGCGAAGCAGAAGCGGTCGAGTGGAAACCGGCAAGGCGCTGGGTGGGTGCGACCAAGCTGGACGAAGGTGCACGCGCGACGGCGCGCGAGATCGACCTTCCGAAGATCATGATGAGGAGAAACTTTCGACGGTGGGCAGTCGGTGATGCGAATGCTCAAAGGTGTGCGATGTCGAAAGAGGTGATAGGCACTCTTGATATAGCTTTGACACTATTCAGAGGAGGGATGTCGAGATGGTAGGTCAAGGTGTAGAGCGAAGGTGTCAACGAATGCACATTCAAAGGTTACACGATATGTGGAATCAAGTACACGCTGCCGAAGAAGACAAAGCGATGAGCTAAACTGCTGCCACACTCAGAGTGAGGGACGCTTGCGGGGCAAACAACTTTGGGCTGTTGCTGCTGCTGCTGTTGCTGGCTGGCTGGCCACCGTGTGCAAGAAGCAGTGCTTTCGGCGGGCCACGGACTCTGAGTGCCCGAGTGAGCTTAGCTGCTCTTTTCCTTTTGCGCTCACAGAGTGGTTCAGTCTAATCACATCGTCTCGATTCCAGGTCGCTTGCCGCGGTGACCATCGAAAGCGTCTCTCAACTTTTGACTTTTTGCGATAGCAGAAGGCAGTCAGGCTCAACCAATACGGACGCGCCTATTTCCCACACACCTCTCCTTCTTTTTGACATAAAGCCAGCAGCTGCCTACGAGCAGAAATCGCAGAATTGAATACAAAACCACCCTAAAGTGAAGGAAAATCCCTCTCAGAGATACAAATCGCTAGCACGCAGGGCAAGGCCGGCTTACACAAGAGAGGGTGGAAGAAAGTGCAGCTCTTTCGACACTCGGCGCGCACGCTTTGGTAAGCGCGTCAAAAGGTTCTCAATTTAGAATTCCGTCCATTTCCGTATTGATGGGCCGGTTTTGATCCGAATTGCACCGAAATGTAGGATGTTAGACCCTTGCTCTACCTCGGACCACGATTTTGCTTATTGCAAGCTGACAAAGCAATATCATTCAGGGTCCAACGAAACGTGAGAAGAAAGTTGCAATTTCGGCTTGACGGGCTTGCTCCTTCGGATCCACATGCTCACCACTTACCACCGACATTCAACAGCATTTCAGCGAAGCCATCGAACATGGCGCTCATCATCGTGTCAGGACTGGCGAGTTCTGGCCGCTCAACTCGCTCCGCACTCATCAAAGACGATCTCGAACACCGCATCAAAGAAGCTGGCTCTGCACCTTCCTCCTCCTCCTCTTCTTCTTCCCTCCAGCTACCCAACCGGGTCGTCATCGTGTCCGACCATGACGTGCACGTGAGTAGATCCGCTTACTCGTCTCAACGAACCGAAAAGCCTGCAAGAGCTTCGTATCTATCTGCTGTCACACGTGCGTTGGGCAAAGATACGATTGTCATTGCAGATGGAGGGGCAGGGCTAAATATCAAGGGTTTCAGGTATCAGCTCTGGTGTGCTGCACGTGAAGTCGGTGTGAGGTGTTTATCGGTACATGTCCACGCGCCTCCGCAAGTATGCAAGTATTGGAACGGCAAGAGGAGAGCGGAAGAGGGTGAGGACGCGAGCTACGATGACGAAACATTGGAGAGCTTGTTGATGCGATTTGAAGAGCCAAATGCTATGACCAGGTGGGATTCTCCGCTCATCATCGTGCCTACCATTCTATCGCCGGGCACAAGCTCGAACGTCGAAGGAATGTCAATAGATGACTCGAGTATCACCGTCGAACCAATCCCATGCGACGACATTTGGGACGCCGCAACCAAAGGATCAGTCAACAAAGCCCCTGAAGTCGTCGCTCCCGTTCGATCCACCACGGCCAACTACCTCTCCATTCTCGAGTCCTCCACACAAACCGTCGTTTCTTGCATCCTACAACACCAGTCCTCTCTCGGTCTTCAGCCAGGCACCGAAGTACCCATCAATCACTCGAGTTTCACTGGTCCTGTTTCGCTATCGTTAACACCACCAGGGGATAAGCCGGTGACGCCAGCGTCGTTACAGCGCGTCCGAAGACAGTTTGTACGGATGCACAGCTCAGGTTCCGCACAGATAAACGAGCTGGGAAACGCAGCGAGGTCGGAAGGTGTACAATTCTCATTGACTTCGCATGCGTCGAGAAATGGCAGCGCTAAGGGCACTGTAGGTGCGAACGCGGGTCAACCGCCATCGACGGAATACGCCATTGCGAAGCGGTTCCTGGCTTTCCTTGAAGGTGCGCTTTGACGATGGTTTCGACCATTTCAGCCTCGGCTGAATCGGGATTCGCTTCCACCACAGGAGGATCGTCATTTGTATTTGTACCTGCTCATTCCATCTATCACTCATTCTCACGATTGACCTCCTCTTCCGACTATCAAGGTCAAACTTTGCAGACTTCCACAATCTCAGGGACATGATTTCGGCGTCGAGTGGTATAATTGCTACGAAATCTTTTTGAGCACACTGACGTTGCTTCCACTCACACCACAGTGTATCGACCTGTGGTGCCTCCCGTCCTCGACTCGGCCTCCAACACCGCCTGCGTCGCTTCCACCAACAGACGTTGAATCTCTCGCACCGCATCTTCCACCATGGTCTTGTTGTTCGACTCGATGAGCAACTGCAACTTGGGCGGTTCGCCCGGTTGAGGCTCGGTACCTTCCTTGTAAAAGACACCTTTGTTAGTGATGGAAGCTCCTGTAGATTCGATAAGATGACTCATGGTCTCTTTGTTGGTGACTCGCCATCGGGCGCGCTGCGGGAAGTCATTGATGGGGACAATGGCGTGATAGTCGGTGGCGTCTGGGTCGCGCGCTTTGCGTTCCCTCTGCTTGTCCGAATCCGAGTTCTTGGCCGCTTCTTTTCGGGCATTGGCTTGCTTGCGGATGTTTTCAAGCACCGCTGCCAATTTGGTCGTATCGGCACCGTGTGCCTTGGCTGCCTCCAATGCGGCTTCTTGCGACTTGAGCTGTGCGGCTTCCTTGGCTTCTTGCTCCTGCTCCGCTTTGCCCTTGGCTGCTGCCGCGGAGGCCTCGTCGCTGGCAGAAACGGTCTTGTTATCACGCACCGACTCAGGTGCGGCACCATGCATGATCTCGATCTTCATGCCTTGAATCTTGTTGAGCTGCTCTTCCGAGCTTGAGCCACCAACTTGCGTACCTGCTTTACCGGACGCATCTCCCGAGCCTTCAGCACCAACATTGGCTGCTTTGCCATCCTCATCCGTTTCGCCATAAGCGGACTTCTGAGCCTTGAGCACCTTCTCGCGATCGTTCTCGAGTCGATCCAGGCCTTTACCGCCGAAGCCTGAGCCTGCCGCTTTGGCTTTACCCGCAGCGAGCTTCTCCTTGAACGATTCGGCCATGGCCTCAAGCTCCGAAGGAACGTTGGCTGAACTAGCTTTCAACGCTGCGATGATGTCGCGAGCATAGCGATCTTGTTCGGGCGTGATAAAGGTGATGCAGGTGCCCTTTTGTCCCGCTCTACCTGTTCGTCCAGCACGATGCACGTAGTCCTCCATGTGGTTCGGCACGTCGTAATTGATGACAAGCTTGAGCTGCTTGACGTCCAGACCGCGTGCTGCGACTGAAGTGGCCGTCACGATCGGAACATTGCCTGCCTTGAAATCCGAGATGGTCTCGTCTCGATCGACTTGGTCTTTGCCTCCGTGCAACGACATAGTGACGTATCCCTTCCGAATGAGGTCCTTCAGCAGATCGTCGGCAGCTTCTTGTCGATCCACAAAGATGAGTGTGCGAGCGTCCTTCTCGCGGTTGTACAGCTCGCCAAGAATCTCGAGTAGACGATGGAACTTGCTATTCTCCGGTCGCACCTCGACGATCTGCTCGATCTCGGCTGCCACCACGCTGCGACCGCCAACTGTGATCTCGAGCGGCTTGTTCTTGAGCACTTTGCGTGCCAGCGACTCCATCTGCTTGGGGAACGTGGCAGAGAAGAGCACCGTCTGACGATCCGGCCGGATGTTGTTGACAATCTTCATGACCTGCGGCTCAAAACCCATGTCAAACATACGGTCGGCTTCGTCAAGAACCAGGTAGGTGACGCGATGCAGATTGGTGACTCGGCCAGAGTTGGCGGTCAAGAGATCGATGAGGCGACCAGGCGTGGCCACAACGATGTCGGCCGTCTTCTTCATCTCTGCGATCTGCTCAGAGATAGGCGCTCCACCATACACACAAGCTGCGCGGAGCCCAAGTGCTTTAATGAAGGGTCGCATCTCTCGGTAGATCTGGACTGCGAGCTCGCGCGTCGGCGTCATGACGATGCCCACGGGTCCTTCGCCTATTTCCACCGGTCGCTGGTCCTTGATGTGTCGGAACATAGGCAGCAGGAAGGCCATGGTCTTGCCTGAACCAGTCTTGGCGACGCCGATGATGTCTCTGCCCGACATGATGGCTGGGATGGCCTGACTCTGAATGGGCGTTGGAGCAGCATAGCCGAGTCGCTTGATGACATCCAAGCAGCTAGCGGGGAGACCGCAATGCGACCACTTGGTGAGCGGCTTTGGACACTCCTTTCCGCGAACCGTGATGGCATCCATCTCCAAGCGGATCTGGTTTGCAAGCTCTTCGGACATATCTTGGATCTCTGAGGGAGGATGGTAGAAGACTTTGCGGAAGGGTTCGTAGTCCATACTGGAATGCTCGACGGTGGCGAGTTCCTTCTTTTTGATCTTCTTGGCAGCCAGCGCCAAGAGATCCTCGGTGGCGACCACACGGTCGAGCTCGTCCGACTCTTGGTCTTGATCTTCGACTTCAGCATCGCTGTCTTCCTGACCAAGGATGACGGCTTTCGCTTTCGACTTGTCGTTCTTGGTATCGCCGTTGGTGCCTGCCTTTCTCCGGTCTTCTTCGTTGACTTGAGCCACTTTGCTCTTGACAGTGGACATGAAAGCGTCCAACGGGTCCTCCTCCTCCTCGTCGACATCCATGTCGTTGCTGTCGGTAGCTACTGGCTGCGGCGTGTTGTCATCGTCATCTTCTGCATAGACTCCCTTGACTGGCTTGGAGTGAACGGAAGGGTCCAGAGGAGGAAGGTCGTCGAAGCGATTGATGCGCAGCTTGTTCGATGGTTCTGAAACGTCGTCCATCATCGATTGGGAGCGGCTCTGTGCTTTTGCTCGGGACGGATCAGCTCGTAAGGAAAGCGTGCGGAGGCCAGTAGCGTTGATGGATGTTGGTGCATTGGGTAGAGCCGATGATGTCGATGATGTCGACGAGCTGTCTGGCTTCGTGCTAGCAGGAGCAACTGTGCTTGCAATCGACTGTGCACGCTGCTTTGCCTCTTCGAGTGCCTTCTTTGCAGCCTGCTCTTTCCTCCATGCTTCGAGACGAGCTTTCTTGGCCTGCTTGGCCTGCTCTTCTGCCGAGACGGGCACAGCATCCGGCGGCGGCGCAGGCGTTGGAATGGTGACGGCTGGCATGGTTGGTGGAGGAAACGCAGGTGGTGGACCAGGTGCAGCACCAGGAGGCGCTGCTGATGGTCTGGATGGGAGCATACTACTCGCAGGTATCCTCGCTACGTCTACCGGAGGATTGGCTGGTGGTGCTACAGGAGCGCCTTCGTCCCAGCGCCTGCGACCAGATCTCGGTGCAGCTTGAGCATTGTAAGCGCCGTAGCCATGATAGGTCGTAGATGCCGCTCCAGGATGAGGATCGTAGTTGCGTCGATCCCAATCACGATCTCCATGATGTGAGGATTCGCCATCGCGCCATCTATGTTGATCGCCTCCGTTCAAATAAGGATCGGCTTGACGATCATATTGGCTGCGTGATGAAGAATGATGATACGAGGAAGGGGAGCGAGAACGACGTCTGGTTGGCTCGTGTCCATGACTTCTGTATGAGGACGAGGAATCATGCTTACTGTTACGTGATCGATGATGAGATGAGTTTGAGCGACCGTAGTCGTATCGGTCATCATAGCCCCCCATGGTGGAAGGTGTATCGTAGTCTGATAGGGTGAGCCAATCGTGTGATGGTCAAGAGGATGGTGACAATTAGTTACCGTGGTCGGGGATGGACCGTGTACGTTGTAGATGCGCACTTTGCTTTGCATCGGGCTAGCTGACAGCTTAATTCGCAGTTGCTCAGCTGCCAACTCGCGAAATGCAGGCCTGAAGCACGCACAGACTTACAGACCTGCAGGCTCCTATTGTGTCTCCAGGGCCTGGTTGAACTCTTTTTCTCCACTTTTTGAATTTTTTGAGAAGAAATGGCGGAATGAAAAAATCACCATCTTCTGAAATTTCAGCGGAAGGACCCTTCGATAAAAATTCTGGGCTGCCACAGCAGAGATGTGGCTAAGCTTGCTCATGTCGGACCAACCGAAACGCATTTGCTATCGCTTCTCTCTGCCATCACCCTAATCACCTCTACGTCCTTGTAGTGCCTATAAGCACTGGCGTTTATGGCTTTCCCACGGTCTGGACCTTCACACTTGGCCATTGTCCACGCCGCCGACACGCACGCTCGAGTTCGACTGCGACTGCGACGACAACGAGCGATCTTTTTAGTTCGCATATAAGAGCACAGTCGACCCGGCTCGGACCTCGTTTCCCTATCCGCAAACTTCAAGTCCCTTTCACCCAGCTCAGCAATTATCTACGCACCATCACAGAAGCTCCTGTTGACGGACTGCTAAGGATATAGCCAGTTTTCACCAGCATACACTTGACAATTCATTCAGAAGTTACCTTCACACCCCCGAGCTCACTGGCACTCGACTTCATCATGCCAGCAGCAACGCAGGAGAAGGCATTCGGCGCGCAAGACTTCATCTCCTTCGACTTTCGAGACGATCCCAACGATGAAACACCCGAGGCCTTTCCACCCGCGAAGAAAGGTCGCGGTGCTAGAGCACGCGACAATGATGACGCCGATCGCAAAGGCAAGAAGCGCAAGGCAGACGAACGCGAGGATGATGGTCGCTCCAAAAAGGAAAGGGAAATGGCACGATCTCGTCATACACCGTGGTCTGCGGATGTAGAATGGAACAAATGCCAGAACGGCGCCGAAGCGTTGCATCGCGAAGTAATTGCCTTTGACCACTGGATGGCCCCGACGGCCGCCGAACATGACACTCGTTGCATGGTTATCGAACTCATCAGTCGCGCTATCAAGTCTCAGTTTCGCGATGCAGAGGTGCACCCATTCGGCAGTCAAGAGACCAAATTGTATCTTCCCCAAGGGGATCTTGATCTGGTCGTTGTCAGCCGATCCATGGCTAATTTGAGGACGCAGTCGGCTCTCCGCTCCATGGCTGCGTGTTTGCGACGTCACAATCTTGCAACTGACGTCCAAGTCATTGCCAAAGCAAAGGTGCCCATCATCAAGTTCGTCACCACGTACGCACGCCTCAAGGTCGATATCTCGCTCAACCATACCAACGGTCTCACTACAGCCAGCTACGTCAATAGCTGGTTGCGCAAATGGCCTCACATTCGACCTCTCATTCTTGTCGTCAAGCATCTTCTCATGCAACGAGGCATGAGTGAAGTCTTCTCCGGTGGTCTTGGAAGCTAC
This sequence comes from Pseudozyma sp. M118-08B, assembly GCA_037039655.1. Taxonomy (NCBI): domain Eukaryota; kingdom Fungi; phylum Basidiomycota; class Ustilaginomycetes; order Ustilaginales; family Ustilaginaceae; genus Pseudozyma; species Pseudozyma sp. M118-08B. The sequence goes on along the minus strand of JAXQGJ010000159.1, from coordinate 17,481 downwards.
AGTGTCATCATCATGGTCATCAGCTTCCTGCAGCTTCATCCCAAAGTGCAGAGAGGTGAGATTGAGCCGGCACGAAGTCTTGGTGTTCTGCTTCTCGAGTTTCTCGAGCTTTACGGCAAGAACTTTGGCTACGACAATTGTGGTATCTCTATCAGAGGCCGTGGTGGCTACTTCAGCAAGGCACGTCGTGGCTGGAAAGACGAGAGACGTCCTTTCATGCTCTGCATCGAGGACCCACATGATCCTTCCAATGATATCTCCAAGGGCTCCTTTGGCATTATCAATGTCAGATCTACTTTGGCGGGTGCATTCGATATTCTCACTGCAGCGATCTGCCAACAGGCCAATGAAGGAAGCGCAGGTGGACGTGGCGCATCGAACGGTACATCCAAAGGCGATCCAGGTCGCAACAAGCACCGTCGCTTCTCTGTTGACTCGGACTCGGATTCCGACGCTGAGGCTCGGCGTGCGCTTGTGCGTGACTCCACTGCGACAGGCGGTAAGGATGACAAGGACCCTAACAGTCTGCTTGGCACCATTCTCGGCATTTCGAACCCGGTCGTTCGTCAGAGAAAGGAGATGGAGGAGCTCTTCTACTCGGGATCTCTGCAGTTCAAACTAGGACGGCCCGCCCCGCCCAGCAGCCCACCTCCCGCACGACCCTCTTCCTCTCGCGATCAGCAGGTCGAGCCTCGCACATCAGGATCCGCGCGCCCATCCTCTAGCTCTCAGCCTTCGAGTAAGACCAAAGCACGCGATGGAGGCAGTGGTATCGTCTCGATCAGTGATGCAACGAGCGGTGCCAAAGGTGGCAAGATGCCAACTCTGTCCATCAGGGGTGCTGCTTCTGCCGCGACTGCCGCACAAAAGGAAGCATCTGCATCAAGCGAGCGGGGTACAAAGCGAAGGGCGGCCGAGCCATCGTCGTCTGCTGGCACAGAACTCAGTCGTCAAGCTAAGAAAGCGGATGAGGACGAGGAAGAGGAGGACTCGCGATATAGCGCAAGCCGTTCCGCCAAAGCAAAGTCCGCAGCGAGGCGTCGCGGCGAAAACGGAGATGTTGAATCTTCTGCCGCGCCAGCGAGCAAACGCGCCAGGGCGTCCAAATCCGAGATCACACAAGCTGATTTGGAAGATTTGTCTCAGTCCGCGCCATCTACTTTTGTGTCCGAGGACGACAGCGACGATGAGCTCGCGCGCCAGGACGTCTACATTGAATTGCCAACACTTTCCACCAGCAGCAGTGCCAAGTCGTCTCCTAGGCCTTCAGGCGGGGGAAGAGGCCTCTCGCGCATCTCGTCGCGCACCAAGAATGACTTTTGGACCGCCAAGGGCGTTGACACCCAGCCAGGAGAGCCGTCTGTCTCGCCACCGCCTGTCGCAGTGGACGGCGATTTCTCTGACGAGTAGCTCAACATACGAAGTACCAGTCGCATCCCTCATTTTTGTTGAAGCCATTAGTGCGTGCGTCAACATCAGCATACCATGTCATTGTAGCAGCACAAATTCAAGGGAACTCATGTCAAATTGCGCGGATCCTCATCGAGATGCAATGTATAGACGAGTGAGTGAAATTGCAATGATCGAGACATGAACGGAAGCCTATTGTGATCACTCCCAGTCGGAATCGTCTTCAGACTCGTCCGCCCTAGCTTGAGCAGGCTTGGTCTCTTCATTGACGTTGGTGACGGATTCGTTGGTGCTCGCAGCGGGCGCCTCAACAGCGGGGGCCCTTTCGTCCTTCTTGGTCGCGACGGGCCCACCTTTAGTGCTGGCAGCAGCTTCTTCGTCATCTTCGTCCCACGCAAAGTCTTCATCTTCTTCCTCGGCCGCAGGCGCAGCAGCTCCAGCTGATAGCACAGCAGCCTTGGAATCTGTGACAGGCAAAGCTGTTTTGCTCTTTGCTTCCTTGCCCGTGGCTACTTCCGCTGGTGCCGCTACTTTCTCCTGAACATGCTCACTCTTGATCTCCGCGTCACCTGCCTTTGCTGCGGTCCTCTCTGCACTGACAGCCTCTCCCTCGGGTGGTACAACTCTTACCAGCTCCCCTACGAAGTCCTTCATATCCGACTGAATCTCCTTTGCAAAATTCTCCGTAGCATGCAGATACCTTGTTGCTAGTTGCTGCGATTCCTTGAGATCAAGGTGTGGAAGATGCGATTGAATGGTGAGCGAGAGTTTAGAGAGCGATTCTTGAAGCTTAATCGGGTTGGTCACAGGTGTGCGCTCGACTCCGTCGGCATCCTTCTGTCCTTGAGGCGATGATACGGATTGCAGTGTCGAAGTGAGAGAGTGTTGCAGTTGGACAAGTCGAGGGTCAGAGGTGAGCTTGGAGAAGAGAGAAGACACCGAGGCGCCTAGTGTTGGGCCTTGACTTGAAGCTTTGCCGCCCTCAGCAGCTTCTGAGGCTGCTTCATCAACAACGGCTCTCTGCTTGCCTTTGCTGGTCTCTGATCGCTCCATTTGCGTACCCTCAGGCTTTATAGACGACTCAGTAGCACCCTCCTTCTGCCCGTCTTCCGTGTGCGGCGCTGTAGCAAGGCTGTGATCTCGAGCCTTCTTCTGTGCCTCCGCTATCGATGTTTCCAGCTTGGCATACTCGCTCTTCGCATAATTGACGATACCGCCCTTATTCTCCATTTCCTTCCTTGCCTGGTTGATCGAGTCTTGCGACTTCTTGGCGAAACCAGACCACCAGTTGGAGATGTTGCCAACGAGCTTTTCGACGTTTTGATCAAGCTCGGTCTTGGGTTGCTCGCTAACGGCAGTCGTTGGTGTGCTAGCGCCGTCAGGGCGGGCAGCAGCGCCCATGATGTTGGGATCGTAGATATCCATGTTTATAGCAACGCAGCGGAAGGTTGAAGGGTGATGGTAGTGTGTTAAGTGAAAGGTTGAAGTGCAGCACGCCAAGGAATGCGGCTTGTGCGTGTTGCGGCCCATTTATGTTCCGAATTCCGAGTCTGAGCGCTGTCAACCTAAAATTGTGACTTTTGGGGAAGACTTCGCGGCTGTCAATGCGAGATGTCAACCGAACGGCTTCTTCCGACGCATCTCCTCGTCCAACACCTCTACTCTCTCTCCACAGTCTTTGATCAGCTGTGGTGGTCTCTTTTTCTCTTTCAGCGGTCATTATGGTAAAGCTTCCTTCACAAGCAGCTTGTCGCGCTTGTCTAGTGGCGAGACCTGCGGCTCGACCTGCTCAGATTCAATCAAGAGTGCAGAGCATCACATCTCAGCTGCATTCCCGTCATCCCCAGCCTCGTACCTTTGCCGTACGCTCACATGCGATTTCTCCTGCTAGGCTAGGTCAAAGGTCCTTCTCTACTTCTCGGGCTACAAGGCTGAGCTCGACCACAGCCATACGATCTCACACGACCATTAGCATCCTCGGCAAGGAATACCCAACGGACGACTACACCAACATTCCCGCATCCATCCTGTCCCGGCTCGCACCTTCACCGACGCTACCTTATACGAAGGATCATCCCCTTGCGCTGTTACGAGACCAGATCGAAGCTTCCATCGGCCCCAAGTACGCAGCCATCCAAGCTACATCTCCCGTAGTCACGACCGAGCTCAACTTTGAAGACCTCGGCATCGCTGCGGATCACCCGGGTCGAAGTCCGACCGATACCTACTATGTCAACCGTACTACATGTCTGCGAACTCACACCTCAGCACACGAAGTCGAGACGTTCCGTAACAAGAACGAGAGATGGCTATTGACAGCTGATGTATACCGTCGTGACGAGATCGATGCTTCCCACTACCCTATCTTCCATCAAGTGGAAGGGGCAGGTATCTTCAAGCACGAAGACTATGCAGAGGGAGGAAAGGTCGAACAGGAATGCATCGAGATGGAGGCGAAACTGGCCAAAGCCAACTTTGAGATCGAAGACTTGGTTGGACTCTCCGAAGCCGGTGGATATCAGTCTCATCACGATCCTCGGGAGGCAGCGCTCGCGGTCCGACACCTGAAAGCCACCCTCAACGGTCTTGTCTTTGAACTCTTTGGCGAACGTCACGCCTTCGAGACGGCACAGAAGGGAGGCTCCGCCGCTGATCCACTGCGCGTCCGATGGATTCCAGCGTTCTTCCCCTTCACGTCGCCATCTTACGAAGTTGAGGTGTGGTTCCGAGGTAAATGGCTTGAGATCTTGGGTTGCGGTGTCGTTCAACAAAAGACGCTGGACAAGGCAAATGTACCCGATCGTCTGGGATGGGCTTTCGGTCTAGGCTTGGAGCGTATTGCCATGGTCCTCTACTCCATCCCCGACATCCGTCTTTTCTGGACTCAAGACCCTCGCTTCTTGGGCCAATTCGCCAGCTCCTCTAGCAACAAAGTCTCTTCCGCCGGTGGTCAACCCAGCTCTTCCACAACCGCATCATCGACAAAACCAAAGTTGCTCACCTTCAAGCCCTACTCCAAGTTCCCACCTTGCTACAAAGATGTCTCTTTTTGGCTGCCACAGCAACGCAAATTCCACGAAAACGATTTCTTCGAAATCGTCCGCGATCGCGTAGGAGACCTGGTGGAGGACGTCGTCAAGATCGACGACTTTGTTCATCCAAAGACCAAGAAGCAGAGTTTGTGCTACAGGATCAACTATAGGTCGATGGACAGGTCGTTGGAGAATGAAGAGGTGAATCAGCTTCATGCGGATGTTTTGGAGAGGTTGGTGGATCAACTCGCGATTGAGATTCGATGATGATAGGCTCATCTTGGAAGCTAGAATGAAATGTCACCCCTCTGATGTTGTCTGACATGACATGGCATAACATGCTGAATGTGGGCTTGCTCAGCTGCTTGCTTGAGTGAGGAAGTGTCAACTATGCGAGATTATCGTGATCACAAGAATAGAAACACAGTGAGAGATGCGCATGATCCTGATCGAATCGTGAATATAAAGCAGATTCGGAAAAGCTCAAGCCTGGGGTGCCCGATGATGTTGAGGTTGCTCATAGACACACCTCGCAACTCTGAGCCGAAAGACAGCCTCCGAAAGGACGATGGTCTTGCTTTGCGGCCATCAAAGCTAACGCAACCCTGTCCAATGCCACTGTTGGTACAGAACAATAGCACAGTTCACATAGACGAGCTGAAACGAGAAGATCGTCCGTTTTCATGCAAAGCGCTTACGCCTCGAAACGGTGGAGAGACATAGACCCGTTCTCGCCTCTTTCCTTGTCAGTGCTGCCTGCTGCCTGCTGTGCTTGCTGTGCTTGCTGTGCTTGCTTTGTGTTGGCGTAAACTCAGCTGCAGACTAGCACCGAAATTTCACACCTTTCTCAGACACACACTGCAGACAAGCAAGCGCCAAACAGAATCAAGGGATTTCCAAATTCGGAAAACGGACTCTGGCGCTTCTCCGCACATTCACACTCACAGACTCACAAATCACGCTCAGACACACACACACACAAGAAATTCCAATTTTGGATGATGGCTCTATGCAGGTCACAGCGCTCAGTCCCTCTTGCTCCACCCTACCAAGCGAAACCAGAGGCGCATGAACCGAAACGATTTTGGGTTGTTGCACGCAACCACTCGCCTCAATCTCTCAATCTCTCAACCGCTCAGCTCAACCAGCTCGAGATGCTTGATTGATTCACTTGTCACCAATCCAATCTTCCATTCGGGGCGTTGCCGACTCGCTGTGACTCTCGCTCCAATCACCCACCTTTCCTCACTACCACGATATCACCAGCCAGCCAGCTTTGCTTCCGGATAGACTCCACGCACCGACGCTAGGCACTCTTCCTTGGCTTCGAAGTACAAGCGGCCCTTTCCGCTACTGTCGAATCTCGGTCGCTCCCGACACCCACGATTGACGCACGCAAGCACCTTACTCACTCAGGGAACGGATCGTCTAGAATAGACAAGACCACCGCCGTCTCATCGCTTCAGTGCCCCTCCAAACCATCGGCAAAACCGTCACATAACAAAATGGCCAACACAGCCTCCTCCTACCGCAGATGGGAGCCAGTGCCAAAAATCCTGTACGGTCTCGCTACTCATCCGTTCTCACCTGACACCGACAACCTTGAAACACCTTCCGTCCCCGTCGAATCGCTCCCAGCGGATGTGCTCCAAAACCTGCAAGAGAATCTCATTGCGTTGGAGCTTGGAGATGAAGTCTACGTATTCGAACAGCTCGGCCACACCGACATCAGCTGGTACCGTGGCTATGTTGTCTCTACCAATCGCTCGCCAGCGACCGCAGCAAGTGCAAGCAGCTTGAGCGACTACAGCACCTTCCATGCGCTTGGTCAATCTTCCAACAACAATGCTAATACGGAAGAGCCACAGGTGTACGTCGGCGTCTTCCCTTCAACACATGTCCACATCCGCGAGCAGCTCGATGATGCAGAGATGCGACTGGCTTCCGTCTACGAACAGGCAAAGGAACTCGGTGTCGTTGGCGCGACAGCACCGCTACCTAGACAAAGAACGCAAATGGAAACACTACCCGAAGTCGATGAAAACAGCTCACAACCCAATACCCCACACCAAGCGTCGGTATCTCAGCTACCCTCCATCGAAGCGAGAAGTCAGGAGATCGGTCTCAATGGACAGGTTGTCCAGCGCCCTCCTCCGCCATTGCCAAGCCTCAAATGCGGCGATGATACCGTGTCGGGCTCGAACGAGCCTCTAGTGGACGAGATCGCATGTGCGTTGCGTGAATGGTCGGCGCTCATGTACAACTACCTCGGCCAGCGCGACTATGACCTTGCGAATACCGTCAAAGACCAGATCGAGGTCCTCTACATGGCACGCAAGCAGCTACTCGCTCAAACACTGTCCGCTGAGGAGGTAAGCAAGTTGCGAAGGGAATGGGTCGCAAGGCTTGTCAAGGGAAATGTCGCACAAGGACTCGATGTGATTGTGCGTCATCCCGGGCGAGGTGGCTTGGTAGACTTTGACATCAGCAGCAAAGATGCCGATCCGGACAGTTGGGTCAGTGGCATTCGTCTCTCTGCGCTTCAGGCTGCGCTTGCCTACGTTGACCAGCAGGATGAGAATACCTCGACAGCAGCACCGGGAGGAATGGATCTGTCAGCCTCCAATGCATTTGGTATCACGTCTCCGACCACCTCCAGCGCAGGCGTCCTTGCCGGCATCTCGAATGACTACACTCGCCCGCCTGGTCTGGGAGGAAGGCAAGGCTCCGTCTCGACCTTCACACGCGGTCGACTCAACTCCCTCGGCGCCCCCACCGGTCAAGGCGCTGACAACCTCGGATCCGCCGCCTCTGCTGCTGCCAAGTACTTCCACGTCTTTGTCGATCTTCGCGCCTTCGTTGCCACGCCATGCACGGCCGGTGAGACAGTGGAACTCTACTTCTCGCTCTACAACCGTGCCGAGTCGCGCTTCCTTACAGAAGACTTCTGCGTCATCCTCAACCACCGTGGCGTGCCTGCGAAAGAGTCAAAGGGCCAATACGGCAAGATGCGAGCTCTCTTCACGGAGCTCAGTGCCAGCGACATGCAGGATCTCAACGTTGTATGTCGTATCGTTAGAAACGGTGGCATGCGCATTGCAGACATCAAGGCGACACCGCTTGGCGCAGCTGGGCAGGACCAGTCGTACGACCAAGTAGACAGCTTCTCCGATCCCTCCCTCGCCAACACTCCTTCTTTCCGTGCAAAGCGGATGACAGGCGACCACTCGTTCCGTAGACCCTTCGGATGTGGTGTACTCGAGCTTGGTCAGCACCACCTCTTCCAGACCGACGTTGCCTCGTCTTCCACGATGAGGGAACACACTATGCCGATCTTTGTGCCCGTCAACGAAGCCGCCTTCAGCACCCTCCACCAGGACATCATCGCCTCAAGAACTCGCGAGTTCGAAAAGTCGCCTCGTGCCGATATGCTTGCTCTCAACGTCAAGGTCTTCCACGGCGACACGGCCGGTGTCATTCGCGAGAACCCTTCTCTCCTCCAAGACACACCGCCAACCGCTCGCCTTGGCTTCCCAGATGTCGTCTTCCCCGGTGATCTCAGGAATGAAGCCTACATCAAGCTGTGGAGTGGTGAGTTCTACCCACCAGGCAGCAAGATGGCCGGAGGAACCTTGAGAAATATCCAGGTTTCCGCCGAAGTGCGCACGCGTGATGGCCGCGTTGTCGAGGACGTCATCTCTCGTGGTGCTGGCGAGGCATTGGTGACCCAGTTCGACAGTGTCGTTTTTTACCATCAGAATGCACCAACTTGGGGCGAGCTGATCAAGTTGCAGCTACCTCACGATATCATGGAGGATTGCCATCTTTTCTTCTCCTTCCGACACCGCAGCTCGAAAGAAGAGCGCGGCTCGGTTGCCGCAAGCAATGGCGCTCAAGGCGCCGCACCTTCGTCCTCGTCGTCCGCTGCGATCTCTCGACCCTTCGCGTATGGTTATCTTCCGCTGTTCGAGTCCAATCGAGCATTCATCCCAGACGGAAGTCACACCTTGTTCCTCTGGCGCACCAACCGTCCTCCCGCTCAGATTGGTCCCGATCTCTACTTCAATTTGCCACCCGTCACACCTGTTGGACGAAGCCTCAACGAAGTTGTGCCTGCCAGTCTTGCTTCGTCCGTGCAGCCTTTGCGCGACATCTTGACGCTTCGAACCTTCTTGGTCTCCACAAAGTATTCGCAGAACGATGTATTGCTGAAGTTGCTCAACTGGGAGCGTCTCCTTGCCGAAGACTTTGAAGAGCTCAGGATCGTCTTGAACAAGTTCACCTTCGTTGGCGAGGTCGAGATCGTCAAGTTTTTGCGCGATATCTTTGATTCGCTTTTCGGCATCGCCACCAGTACGCGCAACAGCCGCGGCGAACTCGACGACCTCATCTTCAACAGCCTCGTCACCGTACTCGGTATCGTGCAGGACCGCCGTTTCAACAACTTCCGCGCTACTCTCGACGTCTATATAGAGCGTCACTTCAAGTTTACGACGGCTCACAACAAGCTCATTGCATCCATGTCCAAGCTAATGGCCGATCCTTCGCGACCGGAGACCTCGAAAGACCTTCGCGCTGCCATCAAGGTGTGGCCTTACCTCTTCAAGTTTGTCATCCAGAGTCGCGAGAACCAGCGAGGCGACCGTGACGTGGGTGGCGGCGCTGTCCTCGATCATCTGGAAGCTGGCTTCAAGCGTGAGCTCGAAGGACTACTCCGCAGCATCAACCAGCTGATGAGTGCCACCAAGCCCACTGCCATCATCGGCACACAAACGTTGGCTCTTCAGCATTTTGCTGGCATCCTGCCCGACCTGGCTCGCGTGTTCACAACGGACGAGCTGGTCCGCACTGCTACTGCCTTTGCGGATAGTGTGTTCATCACTAAGGGCAAGATGGTCATCTGGAAGCTTTTGCACATCTTGCAGCTCACTCAGGGTCCACTCTTTGAAGAGCCGGCCTCGAGATCGCAAATGATCCCAAGCATTGTGAGGTGGATTGGACCACATCTTGGCCCGTACGACGAAGCAGCTCATATCCAGCCCAAGGCGCACGAAAATTCGCGTGACGCTGCTCGAGTTGCATGGATCGAGGCTGCACGACTTTCTGTCACAATCCTGGCAGTCATCTTGGATCGATTGCAGGTCAGCCTGGCTGCTGGCTCGGAGCAAGAAAGCACCGCCGCTCGCGCTGTCCGAAATCAGGTTCGTCAGGAGCAGGATGACGTCGATTACTTGTTGAGCGTGATGCCCAGGCTTCTGGAGACGTACCGCGAACTTTCCAGCCGAGCCACTGTCAGGGCGCTTCAACGTCACCGATCGCCTTCCACCACGCCCTCACCGGTTCCCGTCATCTTCCCGTCCAGCTACCCTTTCCCCGTGGTGGCAAAACGACCTCAGGGGCACGCCTCAACCGTGAACGGTCCCTCCTCCCGTCGAAATCGCCGTCACGATCGCACAGAGTTCCTCAACTGCGGCCTGGTCGAGATCAGTGCCGTCTTGATGGTGCTGATCGTGCTCAGCCCTCGAAAGCATCTGTCTAGCTTCCTTGAAGAGGAGCGAGATCTGGGCGGAGTCGAGCGATCGTCCAAGTTCCTCTTCGACTTCTTCGAGGTGGCTACTTCGATCCTTTCATACGAGGCTTTTCCAAGCACGTGGCTCAATCTCAACATCTTCAGCCACCAGATGGTGCTCAAGATGGCCGATCCGCTAGCCTCGATGATGGTGCGCCATTTCATTCCCTCCGCCGAGCAGAGCGAGTCCTTCGACACGAAGCTGTGGAGAGCTTGTCTGACGATGTTGCTGACGTTGCTCTCGAGTGAGCAGCTTGTCATCGAGCAGTTCAAGCCACAGAGGCGCAGAGCTGTTTGGAGACTTGCGGGCGATATCCGGGGCGAAGGAGCTCAAATCTTTGCCAAGTTGTGGACATCGATCGGCTGGCCGGAAAAGGCGGTCGAGGACGCGAGCGAAGATCAGGGAAGCCAATCTGGTGAGCGAATGAACACGGGAGGCTTTCAGGTTCAATTCGTGCCTTCGCTCGTCGAGCCAGTGCTCGAGCTTTGCCTTTCGCACCACGATGAGCTCAGAACATGCGCTGTCCGGGTTCTTGCTACTATGATCACGTCCGAATGGCACCTGAACGGCGACTTTACCGTCATCGAGGCTGAGATCATCGACAAGCTCGACATCCTCTTCATGACACACACCAAAGGCGACGAGATCTCGCGAGCCTTCTTCATCGGACAGTTGCGCGCACTCTTCGACAACCCCAACGTCGATCCAGGTCTGCGTGAACAGGTCCATGCTTGCTTGATCTCGGTCAATCGCTTTCTCGACCTGCTGCTCAGTGTTCGCAGCTTGCCTCTTGAGGAAGGCTACGAGGACGATCGCATCGCTGGCACACTCAAGCTGCTCGGCTTCTTGCGTCAGTCGAACCGTGTCTCTGCATTCTCTACGCATGTCTTGCGCCTCGTCAACCTGCATCTCGAGAATCACAACTACGTGGAGGCTGCCTTGACCCTCAAGTTGCATGCCGATTTGCACTCGTGGGACATGGACAGCTTTGTCGAGCCCATTTCTGACCTCGACTTGCCGCGTCAGTCGCACTTTGCTCGCAAAGAGACGTTGTACATGCTGATTCTTGACTACCTGAGCAAAGGCCAGGCCTGGGAAATCTCGGTCGACATTTGCAGGGAGCTGGCCAAGCAGTACGAGTACCGCTCGGTCAACTATGTGCGTCTCGCTGAGGTGTTGCAACACCAAGGCAAGCTGTACCAGAAGATTGCTCTCGAGGAACGCACCTTCCCATCTTACTTCCGTGTCGCCTACTACGGCCAAGAATGGCCAGCTTCGCTGCAAGACAAGATGTTTGTCTACCGCGGACATGAACGAGAAAAGTTTGCCGCCTTCTGCGATCGTCTCCATGCCAAACATCCCAAGGCGACGCTGATCAAGAGCGCTGCAGTGCCCGACGAACAGGTGCGCCTTTCGGAAGGCCAGTTCTTGCAGGTGACTGCGGTTCAACCTGAACCCGATCGCGTCAAAGACATCTTCACCAACGCAGAGGTCCCACCTACGGTTCGAGCTTACTATGAGAACAATGGCACCGACCTCTTCTCATTTGAGCGACCGCTCCACCAGGCTGAAGCAGCGTCTACGGAGCAGTGGGTTGAGAAGACTTATCTGCGATGCGAGGATGCTTTCCCCACTGTCTTGCGCCGAAGCGAGGTGGCTGAAGTCTACGTTGTGGAAATCAGCCCTCTGGAGAAGGCATTTGAAGATGTCAAGACCAAGACGGTGGAGCTCGAGAATTTGGAGAAAAAGTACCTCTCGCTGCGTAAGATATCGACTGGAAAGATCAACACCAATCGACTATCGATGGCTCTCAACGGTGCCGTTGACGCTCCAGCGGATGGAGGTGTGCCGATGTACAAGCGCACCTTCCTGACACCAGAGTACTTGGCGACACACGAAGAGCAACAGGAAGCCATCGATGGCCTTCGACAAGCGATTGACGCACAAGCTCTAGTCCTTTTCCGCAGTATTCGCTTGCATGCACAGCTCTGTCCTGCGGAGATGAAGCCTTTCCACGAGACGCTGGAACGCTTCTTCATTCAGAACTTTGGCGAAGAAATTCAGCGTCTCGACTTGGATGTGCGCAAGCTCGGAAACACGCGTTCCGTGTCGCTTGAGCGCAAGAGCGCAGCAGGAAGCGGTAACAGCATGGATGGAGACACGAGGAGGTCACCTGAGCGTGCGATGAGTCGAGGCTTCTCGCAAGGCATGGGCGCTATGGACCGTGCGAGCTCAGGCATGGGCTTCAATGCGGTTGATGAGGGACGTCAAGATCTTCAATCGAACGTACAGACAGGTGGCTACAACAGTCGACGCGCAAGCTTTGTTCCTTCTCCACTACAACGGCACATCGCATCGCTGACAAAGCAAGCGGAGCCATTGGCGCTGTCAAGAAAGACCACGAGTGCTTCGGTGGTGCCTACCGTCAGCAAGGCTGCCTTGAAACGATCGGAATCGAACAACTCGATCACCACCACCACGGCCGCCTCGGCGTACGCTGATCAACTTACGCCGGTTCAAACTAGCAAGACGCTAGCGCCTATTACTGAAGACTCGTTAGGAGGTATCGCTGATATGCCTGCGCCTGCTCCCGCCACCACCTCTACCGCTACTGCAAGTGCAGGTGCTAGTGCTGGTGGTGTCTATGGCAACGACGGTCGAGCCACCGATTACGGTGCGTACAACAAATCATCAACGATCCCACGCAACGATTCGAGTTACTCACTCACCGATCTGGGATCCTCGATCAAGGGTGCTTCAGGCAATGGCAGCAAACAACCACCTCAAGCTCCTTCGTCGGCTACCAAGTCCAGCTCGGGCGGAGGTACAGGCAACCGTTTCAGCAAGCTGATGGGCGGTGTGGGAAGGAGGAAGGCATCCAACTCGTAACCTTCATTCCCTTGTATCTCTGTTCTTCTTTCTCTCTCCTTTCAATAGCATGCAATAGCAATTCACACACATATTCCGATCCTGATGCTGTGAAAGGAAGGAAGCAGTCTGTATACGAGCATCGATGAGCACAGTCAGAACACTGTTCGGACGGGTGGATAGAGGTTCAGGGGGGTAACGTGCGAAGCTGTGGAGCGGGAGCAATATCACAAGTTTGAAGCGAAGCAAAAAGCCTTCGAGCTCTCGGAACTTGATCGACCGCATTGCAAACACTGACACTGCTGACTCGTTTCTTGGTGAGACCGCATGGGATACGCGTCAATTTACGCGTGGGTTAGGGTGTACGAGTAAGGAAGGGAAGCATCAAGGCGCCGCATTTTCTAACGTTCTAGTTTGGGCGTGGGAAGGGGTCGCATTGACCATCGTCGCAATCAATGCCTTCCTTAGTGTCTCTCTCTCTCGTGTTTGCTGTTTTGAGTCGGCTTCAGACACTCAGATCAGAGATTGCAGAAGACACTGCACAGATTTTACGCGAAGGTTCCGAGCTGACATGAGTTTGATCAGAGGCGAGATTGTGGGGAAGTCAGTTGCTCGTGCGTTGCAGTGTGTGGGTTTTGATTTCGCACTAGTTACCCTTTCCCCGCACTGCTCACAAATCAGGGCAAAAAGATGCGCTTGAGATACGCCTCTGACAACGTGGCTGTTGCCCTTTCCTTCCCCGCACTCCACACGATGACCTTGCCAAGCCGTCCAACGACCATGTATACCGTAAGGCTGGATCGGCAAAGAGGCATCGCGGAGCAACAGGAAAGGCATCGTGGCGTGGGAACGCCGTCGGAAAGGGGCCGCTCTTGTGACCATTGCAAGATCAAAATGCGCGATCGCTGATAGTGTTCTGCCTCGCTTATAGCCTCTTGTCTGGTGTCGCTAGCTAAGTTGACAAGCTTGTCACGCCATGCGGTACACAGGTGCATGCCGGTATTCCCGGCAATTCCTTCTCCCTCATCTTTCCAGTGCCATCGGTTTGACAAGCGACGAAGGAGCGCAAGGGCGTTTTGATTGGGGACTTGACTCACCAGCCGACAAAGATGAAGCGAAGCCATCCTTCTTCGCTTGCAATCCGTCGGGAAAGCGAGCGGAGAGGATGAAGGCCAGAGACAAGCAAAGACATCAAGATATGCCAGATGCAAGCATCTGCACGACATCGAGATCAATTAAGTTATGCATCTTCTTCTTTGCACCAAAGAGTCGGCGAGGACAGGCGAGGTGAGAGGCAAGACAAAATGTGCGTCAAGCCACGCGTTGTTGAGCGGACCCTTCGCTCGGACCCTTTCTTCTCAAAATCGAATTATTTGCCCTGACGGTATTCCTTTGGAAGAACGGCGTGAGATGTTGAACTGTCAAAGAATCGAAAATTGGTTACTTTGGCACTTGAGCACTTCTGACTGCCAAGCTGAAAGGGGGAGCTGTCAAATCGGCGATGATTCTTTTTTAGCTTTTTTTCTCCTTTTTTAGCGTAGGTCTCTGATTTTGACTTTTAAGTTTGCGAGAAAACCCTTCTTGACCGTTCTGGAGAACTCCGCTCGCTTCAATCGAGATGGAGACATCACAGAGAGGAAAAGGGGGAAAGGGAGGAATGTCAACCGCCGCAGTCAAACGTTCTTCCCATTCGAAAACGGCTCAAAGACGCAAGTGCATATTTCATAACGCATACTGTATGCAGGCACTGCATTGGCAAAATGCGAGGTTGATCCTAACAAGCTGCAAATATAACGAATGCAAAAGGATGCGTGGATTGGCTGCATCTCGACGACGGTGTGCTTCACTCTGCAGCAGGCGGAGGGATGAGCCAGACAGAGAAGAACAAGAATCAGACGCAAGCTTTTCGGCCCTGTTGTTTTTGCCCCTGATTTCTTCCCTCTCTCGAACGCTTAACCTTGGCTCGGGGGAAAAGGAACCGGCCAAGGCACCGCCGACAGGAACAGAATGCAAAAATGCACATTAGATTTGGTGCATTCCTCTTTTTTTTTGACCCGCTTCTTCTCATCTTGGCTGCAGGTCAATGCATGGTCATCTTTCAGGAATGGCAAAATAAAAACTAGAATTGCACCTTTGCACATCATCTTGTGTGGCCCAGGATGGACTTTGCCGCAGGCTTTCGACCATACGGCGTCCATTCTCCGGTATTGGCTCTGCCAGAATGTCGAAGCGGGTCTGATATTTGGGAGCGGGAAGAAAGCTTGACGGAACAAAAACCTTTATCTGCCGGAAAAACCGCTTTGCCGTCCTCGAGGACTCGCTCTCTCTCGGGTTAAATCCAACCGGCGTCGACGCATCTTCTTATCGGTTCAATCGTTCATTTAAGCGACCGTCGCTTTTGCCTTTCGAATCCACGCAAAGCGAAACCTCGTTTCGCATCTTGTGCTTTTGTAGTTCCCATCTCGTCGGAGTCTATCGCACGCTGCTTTCGATTCACTCGCCTCTCCTCGAAAAAATCGTTCAAAAATGCCGATGCTCTCTGTGGTGTCCACGTCTCCCGACCAGGGCTGATGTGATTGGCTAGAGGAGAGGGCACCGCATGAAAGTGTACGGTAGGCGAGACAGCTAGTACCCGTCGGCTTGGATCATCCGTCGACACTGGCAACAAAGCCATACAGTAGGATGAATCCGCTTTCTTTTGTCATTTAGCTGCGTTCTTGCAGAAAGTCGTAGTGGCTCTTGCAACTCGTCCTTGCAAAGCATGTCAGAACGGCACAGGCAGGTGAAATTCGTTTGCTTTTCTTAACTGCATCGCTCGCACTCACACGTCTTGTTCGGAACCCTTGTTGTCAACAGACATACTCGGGCAATTGGAGAGCCAGGATCAGAACGAGTGCTCGTTAATGCTAGCTCCGATGTGTTCGCTTCTTGACAAAGAATGAAGAGTAATGCTTCGCTAGTCTGCTTAGCGCCTCTGGAATCAAAGTGGACAAGCGCGTGCCGCTCCTTTTCGTCCAAATTGGCTTGAGTTAGGCGCCCACGCCCGTCTGAGCCGTGTGCGTTGTTGCAAATGCAATATTCTCACACAAACAGGAATCGCTCTTCTCGGCTCGAAGAAATCAGTCTCTGCTGCTGCTGCTGCTGCTGCTCGAACTCGTGCGTGACCTTGCCCTCGACTGTCTACATGTCGGCAGCAGCACATGCAGCTCGAACTTCTTGCTCTCTACGCCGTTGCCGTTGCCCTTGCCGTCGTCCTTTGACTTCGCTCTTGACGTTCGGCTGCTCTCCGCACTCATTACGCCCTTCCATACGCTCCTTTCGGCTACTGCAAGCTCGACTGGCTTGATCTCGCGACCTCCTTCGCTCCCTTTGGCTCGTACATCCAGCTCTCCACTCCTTCCTTCCTTCGACTTGACTGCGACTCTCTGCTTCCTGTTCCTCTACTCGGGCTCAATAGCACCTTCAGCACGGCGGAAGCTCCTGTCTTTCACTCTCTCACCTTTCCGGCATCGCAGCATCGATCTCTGCCACGGACATACGCCCTTCTAGCTCAGCCTAATTGCTTCCGATCATATCCACTCATGACCACCATCGACCTCTAAAGACTAGTACATCCCCCTTTTCACCAACCCGAGTGCGGGATCACCGCTCGGCGATATGCCTCGCCCAAGGACACCAAAGCCGCACAGCGCTTCGCGAGAAGGCAGCGGTGAGGAGACTGATCCTACCACCGATCCATCCTCTTCTGTTCAGACAAGGCGAACCCGCAAACGATCAGCGCATGCAGCACGAGAAGACTCAGCAGATCAACCAGCCACACAGTCCTCCATACGTCCGCACATCGATGACGCTCAAAGATCACCAAGTGTCGGCCAGCATCATATCAACCCAGCTCACTATGGCAATGGAACCGACGCAGGCGCTTCGAACCATGCTTCCGCAAGCTCCTCAAGCTTTGAGACGCCTAATCAGGCTCGAGAACGGCTTGTCCTGACGCAGTCAACATCCTTCCATGGCTCAGAATCACAGTCGATGCGGGATGACTTGCCGCAGCGTTCTTCCCGCAGCACACGTCCCAGTCTTCAGCTCCGCCTATCCGCGGGAAGAACCACCAACATCACCCAATGGCGCTCGCACTCCATGATGTTTGCAGACCACTCTGCCGAGCAGCTCCCCTCCATTGGGTCTGATGCTCCTTTGGGCTCGTCGCAACGTTCAGACCACGCCGCTATGAATGTCTTGACAGAGTCGCAAAGCAGCCAGCGCTCATCGCAGCAGTCGCAGGCTTCCTCTGTCCTTGGCTCTTCCACGTCTTTGACCAGATCGAACAGCAACATGTCACCACCTCGACCTACCCGATCGCTGCCACGACGTCGCGCTTCCGCTCGTACACAAAGTAGGCCCATGCTATCCAGCTCCAACAGCTCGTCCTCTTCATACGCACTACGATCGCGCTCCACCTCTAACTCCAACATCCTAGGCTCTAGCAGCTCCAATGCCAACATCTTAGCTTCTAGCCAAAATAATCGCCAGAACATGGCCACGGGATGCGCTCCCCTCAACGGAGGCTTCGATCCTACTTATAACCCGCCTTCCGGTAT
>JAXQGJ010000158.1:0-59070 GCA_037039655.1 Pseudozyma sp. M118-08B | reverse complement strand
TTTATTCATTAATTGATTCTGAAAAAGTTTTTGATTATATGAGTATATTTTTCGATCTGTCAGCCTCTCTTGACACACAGGATATTGGCAATGTCATCTTGACTTTGTGGTATGTAAGCCACGGGGTACAGCTTCATCTTCGCACGCCACGAAGAGACAAGGGGCGTCATGAAAGGCAAGACGGCGTTCCTGTAGCACTTCATCATGACGGGACGCGCGGCACGGTCGCAGGCTCTTCTTTGCGCAACGGAAGGCGGGGCAATAAGCAATTTGCAACTTTGCTTATCAGTGAGTGGGGACGGCCAAGGTGAGAAGAGCGAACAATGAGGGTCTGGGGCGCGCAATGTGTTTGATCCATCTTGCGCGAAATTGTAAATGGTTCCTGGCGTTTCAGGGTCATTGAACAGTAACGGTAGTAAAAGATAAGGTAGCGTTTAGCGAGCAAGTGCATGCATGCCATGCAGGTGGTGCTTCGGTGCGTGAGAGCGTGGCCGCGAAAAAAGTCGTGCCGAGATAAGGAACCAAGACCGAGTCCGACTTGTGAAACGTGAGCATCAGCAGCAACAGCAAGGTGTACAGCGTAATCTGACGTGACTCGTCTGCCCTCTCGAATGCACTTGAGTCGAGGCCCACAAGCGGAGAAGGATGCGTGCTGTGCTGAAAGCCAAATTGAGCAAGATAAGGAAAATTCATTCTCCGCTATCCTTCACCGTCGACCTCGCTGATAAGGGTCTTCAACGCATAGCAAGCGCAATCACATATATAATCCCTTCCACGCAATGTCGCCATTCCATCTCCTGCCAATCAAGGGCTGTCAAGTAGAAGCTTGAAGTCATGATCGGCATACCCCTTATATAAGCTTATTCAGGATTGACCAGATTGGAACTGTGAGGAAGGCGTGGTGGAGTGTGAAACAACTGCAAGAAGGTGACCTTACAGCGGTGAACAAATGGGTCGGCGGTAAAAGGAACGTGGAAGCGCCGTATCAGAAGGCTTGACAGATTTATCTGGAACCAATCAGAACGCGCCGTTTGTGACGGCATCTTTTTCAATTCGCTCAGAAAGATTCGTCTCGGTCTAACAGACTCCCTAAAGATGACCGAACGCATCGGTGTCAAAGCCACCCGATTTCTCTAGATGTCGATCTGTCAGAATGCATCGATTGGAGCTTTGCCTTCGACCCAAAATCCTATCTCGAGGGCGGTACTCACAATAGCTTGAATACTCACAGTGTACTCCGTATGCTGAGCTTGTCCGTGCAACGCTGTCTGAAACGAGCTCAAGGGCAGCACATCTCCAACATCGTCAGCGAAACCTTTCGGTGTTGACTTGACTCATGTCATCTTCGAGTTCATGCACCAGAAATCCACGGCTGTGTCACGAACAACAAAGTTACTTCACGTCAAGCAAGGCATATGACAGCATGGTTGTGAAGATGATGTATGATATTGATCTGATGTACACTGTGCTGTATCTCCTCGAAAAGCGTCCTTGATTTTTGGTCCTGCTGTGTTGCTCCTACAACCACTGCTTGGGGAAGTCCTTAAGCGTTGGCCTATTCGCACGCAGATAATGCCTCTTCTTATCCTGCCTGATCAATCCCGCCCTTGGATCCAATGGCAAAGCATCTACGTCCTGCGACCTCACGTTTGCCTCCTCAACCAACTTGTCCAATGTGTCCGAACACCATTTCATGTTCTGCCTCTCATTCGGGAAGAGCTCGCAACCGATCTTCACCTCCCCTTCCACACCGCCCTGTCCAGCCGGTTTAGGATGGAATCTGCTTCCAGCCAACAAAACAAGCTTGTGGAGACTCTTGTCGTCTTTAACTGCGCCAGCCTTTTTCAGATCAGCAGTGTTGACGGTAAGCACGACTTTGCGCGATGCAGGGTGGTTTTCGCCCTGGTAGTGCTGGAAGCGGAAGTTGAGGTACTGCTTCGATGTGGGCGGAGTGTACGTTTGACGGAATGCAGAAAGCTTAGGAATTTCGAATTCGATCGTGCGGAAGAGGGTGAGCATCTCACGTCTTCGGTTGAGGATAGCGTGACCGAGGGTGGGGACATCATCATAGTTGAACTTGGCCATCTTGCGGAGCGACATGGGATCAGCGGCATTGCGCTGCTTGCGAGGCTTGGCGGAAGCGCGAGCTGAAACGGAGAAAGCTCGAACGGCTGTGGTGGACGAGGAGGAGGAAGCGACCGAAGATGATGAGGAGGTTGCGGCGGTCCGCAAGGACGATGCCAGACCGGCAGCGAAAGACATGGTGTGTGGGGTCTTCTGCAAAGGGACTGCGAGTGGGTCTTGACTGCGTGGCTGTGCGTGGAGATGTGTAGGGGTACGCGATGTGTGACCACGACGTTGATGATGCGATGGGGAACAGAGAGAGATGGTGTCAGTTGCGAAAATGTCAAAGTCGGCTTCTGCCGGCCAGACTTTCTTCTTGCAAAGACCCACATCACGTGCCCTCGTCTTGCTAACTAACATTTTCCAACTTATTTCGCTGCAGGAAATGCCGCGGAGCGGATTTGACAATTTAGGAAGAAAGCTTTGCAGATCTGCGCAGATTGCGGCATATGCTTGTGGCAGGACCCTGTATTTGACATCAATCACCTTCTTCTGATCTTTTCACCATCGCACACGTAGATCAACAACCATCAGGCGAGATGAACCCGACTCCCGTACTGGACGCCCAAGTGGTGGACCTTAGCTCTCCGCAGCTCCCTAATCTCCCACCTCCAGCGCCAGCACATGCCGCACCAAATTCAATCTCGAACCAACAAGATGCTTCCGGCTCATCAGCTACAAGAAACTCAAGTGCAGCTGGCGACGAACAGATGCTCCTCGTTCTTTCCGGCCTCATCGGTAGCGGCAAATCAACATTTGCTCGTGCTCTAGTCGATCACTACCCAAACTGGCGTCGCTGCAACCAAGACGAACTCGGCGACCGTCACGCAGTCCTCTATGCTGCCCGTATAGCCCTCCTTGCCGGTCAAAACGTCGTCATTGATCGCACCAACATCGACGCTAAGCAACGAAGAACGTGGCTTGAACTCGCACGCGAACTCAACACTGCAGAAGGCGAAACCAGGAGAAAGGTCGTTACGGTGTCATTGACGTTGACGATTTCGACGCAAGTCGCTGAGGAAAGGTTGAGAGTCAGAGTTGGACACGAGACGATCAAGAGCGCGGAACAGGCTTTGGAGATCTTGCCGCATTTCTTGAGGACGTATCAGAAGGCAACTACGGAGGAGGGCTTCAGTTACGTGTTGACGTGGCCGGCGGCCAAGATGTCGACGGAGCCAGGTTTGGAGGAGGTCAAGGAGATCTTGTTTGAGAGATTGGAGAAGGAGGAGAGAGCGGATGGAGTGTTGCCCGAAAGGCCGCCAGCGAGAGCGGGTAGAGGTGGGAGAGGTGGTGGAGGAGGAAGAGGCAGAGGAGAGTGGAGAGGGAGGGGAGGTAGGGGTGCTTCGGCGGTATACACACCTCACCATCATCAGCCGTATCCGCCGCGAGGTCAGGCTCAGCAGCTTCTCAGCGAGGGTCAGCAAGTCATACCATCTTCGTTCGCTGCCGCTGCATCACTTCCGCCTCCTTCGCCAGCCCAGCCCGAGACCCACGCACAAACTCAGGTCTAGGCACATCGCGTCAAACAATATACCCATGCAATTAAAACACTCTGCACAACATTTTACCGTTCTGGGTATATACCATGGCCTTCCATTCCAAACGTGGGAGATGTGATTGTACAGCGTGGTTGGATATCATGACGCTTCCTTCGAGTCTTTCTTCGAGCCCTTTTTTAAGCCTTCTGACGTTGTCGGTGCAGTCTTGTCCTCGAGCTTTGCTTTCGAATCGAGGTCGCGCGTGAGCTCATCCAATGTGCTCGTATCTTCCTTGATGGTAGGGTTTGAGAGCTTGTCGCCGGCCTCTTTCTTCTCTGCAGCCGTATTATCCGCCTTCGTATTGTTTGTGCTTTCCTTTCTGTCATCTTTCTTAGACTCTGCTGTCTTTGCGCCATTCCTCTCCGTCTTCTTATCGCCATCCAGCTTGGCATAGCCATCCTCTTTCAGCTTGGTGAGCTCTTTCTCCCAGTCCTCGCCCACCAGCTTCACCAGCTCGGCTACACCATCATCTGCCTTGCCCTGCCAGAACACGTCCCTTGTCTTGTCCTTACCGCCATAAGTCAAGCCGTCAAAGTCGAACCCGGTCTCGTTGTACATCCCTCCTCCCATACCTCCTCCTTGGTAGCCGTCGGACGAAGCGAGTTCGCCCACCTTTTCCAGGTTGATCAGCACTCTTGGGCAGTCCAATGGCACTGCATCGATGAGCGACGCGAAAGGCTGCACTTGTAGCGACGTTCCCATCACAATAAGCAAATCTGCTGTCTTGAGATCCGGAATGCAACGGAAGAACCTGGAGGGTAAATTCTCGCCAAAGAAAACTATATCTGGCTTCACCAGTCCTCCGCTCTCCTCCTCTTTCCCCTTTGGCTTCCCTCGCCTTCGCCCTGACCCACACTCTTTCCTTGGGCACCTCGCAATCTCACCCTTCATCACTTTCTCCCTCATCCACTCCCCATCTACCATCTTTTTACACTCGATGCATGTCGAGCTGGCAAAACTTCCATGTGCCTCCACGATCTTGTCCCCCTCTACCCCTGCGATTCTTTCTAGCGTATCTACATTCTGCGTAAACACCCTCTTCAATTTCCCTTTCTCCTGCAAAAGCGCCAAAAAGTAATGCGCTAGTGCAGGCTTAAAGTTCCCGGGATAAAGGTGTTTTGCGAGCGTGAAAAAGGGCTGTGGTTTACGCTGGAAGTAATTAATGTCAAAGATGGCTTCGGCGTAAGGGAGGTTATAGGCAGCAAGGTTGGAGTAGAGGCCTGTACCTGGGGTGCGAAAGTCGGGGATGGGTGGAGAGGCTGAAGTGGAGATACCGGCTCCAGCGAGGATGATGACGTTTCGGGTGGTGGGAGCGGCGAGTAAGGCAGCTACTCCAGCGAGAGTGGGACCGTGAGGAGATGGGAAGAAGGCATTCTTGCTGCTGTTCTTCTGATCCTTGTCTGCCATGTTGACAGTCGATGAAAGTGCGTGTACTTCGTTGTCAAAGCATCGATGATGGTGTTGGTGTCGTGTGGAGGCATAAGACCCGCTTTTGATGTGTGTGTCTGTGCGTGCATCTCTATTGCATCTGTGCATGTTGAAGCTTTTCTTACGCCTTGACACAGCTGTCCAATTTCATCGCCTCTATTTGCACATCTTTTTCTCGTTCTCCTTTTCGGTGTTGCTTTGTCTTTTGGCTTTTTCGTCCGCTTTTTCTGATTTTCATCTTTCGAATGGCAATTTAATCACTGAAGTCTTGGTAAGCCTTCCGTTCCGGTAGCATGAAAGAAAAGGCGGTTCGATCAGCTCTCATGTGAGGAGGAATGCCCGCCTCAGTACGACCACCGTAGCATGAAACAAACACAACTACCGTAAGTAGGCAAAGACTAGACCCGCTGCAGTAAATGTCTAGTTAATGCATGCAGATGCACAGCGACACCACCACATATGCGCGCCGCCGACCACAGGTGGAGGACTGACTGTATTTTTGAAGGAAAAGGCAAGAAGAAACAAAAAAAGCTGCGTTGTGGCACACTGCAATAGCGCGATTCGCTCAGGCTGTCAGTCCGGCAACGACCCACCTGTAACCGAGAATATGCCTGTTCGCAGCAACGCAGCCTGAAAACGCTAACACTCACATGCTAACCTGTCCGTGCACCCTTTCTGCCAACCCACCTACTCAATCAAGCTGGCTACTTCTATTTTGCCCTCTCGTAATCCCTGCTTTCGAACACCTACCATCTCTCTCTGTCTCCACCTCACACGGTCAATTGCGCCCATTAGTTCAACATGTCAATCCTTCAGGCAAAGAACGAGAATCGCAAGGTGGTGGTCATCACCGGATGCTCTTCCGGTCTGGGTCGTTCCATGGCCATGGACTTTGCCGCGCACGACGAATACCGTGTCATTGCCACCGCTCGAAACCTTGGGTCGTTGCGTGACTTGCCATCAAGCATCGAACGTGTTCAGCTCGATGTGACAGACCCTGATTCGATCGCTGCTGCCTTCAAGGAGATCCGTGAATCCACCAATGACCGTATCGACATCCTCGTCAACAATGCCGGTGTCAACCTTGCTGTTGGTCCTTTGGTCGAGACACCCATCGAGAATATTAGGAAGACGTTCGAGGCCAATTTCTTTGGATTGATCGCTGTCACGCAGGCGGCTGTACCATCGATGATTCGTCGTCGTTCGGGAACTGTTGTCAACATTGGGTCGGTAGCTGCTATTGCTTGCATGCCTTTCGGCGGTCCTTACTCTGCATCCAAGTCTGCTGTTCACGCCGTCTCTGATACTCTTCGACTCGAACTCAAAGGCTTCGGTATCAAAGTCCTCGTCGTTGCTCCTGGAGCCATCAAGTCTTCGATCGCAGACAACACCTCCAAGAATCTCCCTTCGCACAAGGCCAAAACTTCCACTTCCTCCGGATCCGACGCTGACGCAGTCGCTCAAGGTCAAGATCTAGGCTACCTCCCCGCCGACTCGATGTACAAGCACGTCGAGGACCTCGTCAAGTTCCGCGCAGAATTCAGCCAACAAGGTGTACCTACGCCAAGCGAAACTTTCGCCAAAAATGTAAGAAAGTACGTCGCCGCAAGCACACCCGCAGCATATCTCTTCACCGGTAAAAAGAGTTTGGCCGTCTGGATCGCGTACTACCTCCCTGTCAGGGTCAAGGATTGGATCATTGGAAGGATCTTCCAGATCAAGAGAATCGGTCAGGACGCTCATAAGAACAAGAACATCTAAAGCTCCGTCTTTGATCCCCAAAAAGGCAACAGTAGTAGCAGCAACGATGAGTTTGCAGCGAAAGCTGACCTGTAAAGCCTTGTCTCATTCACTTGTAATACTAGTAGATTTCTATGAGTGTTTGTCGTCAACCACGTCGAATCTCGTTGAGAGTTTTCAGTCATGCGTGTTCGTCTTGATCCGTGTTCTTGGAATGGGTATCATGTGCGTGTGTATATCTGTGACCAGAGTGAAAGTACGTAGTGTCTACAGAAAGCGTGCTTCCTTGAAAATGAGCTTAAGAAGAGTGGATGGGCAACCACACCGTCTTGCCCTGATCCGAGACCAAAAACACATCCTCCTCCTCTTTCTCTTGCGCCTCCCTAGACTCGTCTTCTTCTCCTTTCTTGAGCAGAGATGCTTCGTCATGGATTCTAGCGAAGCGTAAGCCATCCTTCTTACATGCTTTGCGAAGCTCCCTAACGTCTCCCCTGGTCTGCTGTTCGTTTCGGACAAAGGTGCCAAAATGGACCGCTAAGCTGACCATCCTTTTGGCGTCTTGGCCGACCTGATCTCGGAAGATGTTGTGACATTCAACGGCGTCGTATGGGTCCATGTGGATGCTGCTCGTGAGCGCACTTGATACTCGTGGGAACGGAGAGACAGAGCGTGGGAAAGGGTCCCATGAACGGAAGTAGCTCAGCGAAGAACCGACCGAAATGGGCAAGAGGAGGAGGTCGAAAGGCTTGAATTTGCTCGCTATCTCTGCGAAAGCTGGGCAGGGGTCGTATTTGTGCCTTGTGTACGGCGAGTCTTTGTGCCACTTCAATCCTGTATCGCCCGCAAAGAAGGTGCAGAAGCGATGAGAGGACGAAGAGGTCCATTCGACCACCCAGCTCGCCCACAGGCTGGCATCCTTATCCCCAGCTCCTCTTCCACTTCCGTGCTGTGCAGGAGTGCAGACTACTCTCAACTGACCGCTCTTTTCCTCCTTCTCGGCTTTGGAAGAAAAAAAGGTAGAGGGCAAAGTGAGGATGGCTTCGTCCCACCAATCGAGTTCTGTCACTTGATGCTTCTTCCATCCGAATCCGCCGTTGCCGACGAACTTGTCCTTCAAACCCAGCCCGACAAAGGCGTGGATCTTATCGCCTCGGAGTTTACGCAGATGCTTCATTGTGTGGTAGTCGAGATGATCGTAATGCGAGTGAGAGATGATAACGATGTCGATGGGTGGCAAGTCTTCCACTTTGCATGGCGCCGGGGTAAAGCGTTGCGGACCGGCAGATTGAGAAGGTGAGCAACGTTCCGAAAAGATAGGATCGAAAAGAACATTGATCGAGCGTGTAGAGACGTCCTCCTTGTCATCACCTATCGAGCCGGTTGCTGCGTGCGGTGGGGAAGCACTGCTGGAAGACGCAAGCGGAGGAAGTTGGAGCAACGTACTAGCGTGACCGAGCCAAGTGACTCTCGCTGCGTCACGATCATGGTTTTTGGGATCCTGCCATTCGTGCAGCATGCTCTCTTTTGCTTTGTAGTCGCCTTCACGATCTTCTTCCTTCCTCTCCTCACTCTTCTCTTGTTTCTTACGATTTGCAAAGAAACCTTTATTCTTCTTCTTCCTCTCCTCAGCTTCCTTCTTACGCACCGCCTCCACCTCACGCATTAACCTACTCGAAGGCCACCCCCAATCCGGTTCGACCACTTCAACTTTATCCCATCCTTCACCCAGCTCGCGATCCTCTTCACCCGCCTCTTGCAAATGTCTCCTCAATTTCTTATTAGACTTGATCCCACTCGTCCTAATCTTTCCCTTCCCTGATCCCTCCTGATACGTATCCGGTAACCCCCACTTCAACCCACCCGTCACCATATCTTTCAATCCCGGTTTGCGAAACGTCTTCTCCCAAGGATTCTCAAATGTCAGGCGAGGCAAAAGATGCTGTTCGACCACCTTCTTATGCACCGCGGGGGCAGGTTTGGGTCGATCACCGGAGGAGCTATTGCGAGGGGAAACGATCTGTCCAAACGCTGTCGAGGTCGCTCGTTCGATGTGCGACATAGCTCCAGGTACCCAATGGGAGGGAAGTTCGCTGAGTGGGAGGGTGTGCGCATCGGTGATTGGGTCCGGATGGAGGCATTTGAGTGCGATGTTGTAAGCGATCGAGGTTCGGGCGGAGGCACCTCTGCGTGCTGCCTCGCTACCGTTGATCTCGACTGTGGTGGCGCCGCTCTTGCTGGCAGTGGCGGGACTGATGGCGTCGTTGGCGCCGTTGTCGTCCGTTTCGTCGTGGCCGTCGTCTTGTGTGGTCTCCTGCACTTCTTCCTGGGACGAGTCGGAACGGGAAGAGGCTACCGAGTCTCCATCGTTGATGACTTGCTGTGGATCCGCTCTTTCGCTCAATGTCTTGTGATGATGGTGGTACGCACTACCGTTGCCATCCGCATGGCGAAAGTGCGGATGATGATGATGGTAATGTGCTTCGCCATTCGTCTCGCGATGATGCAGATGCGGATGCGGATGATGATGGTGTTGCGGTTCCTTTGTCGTCATCCTTACTCATTCTATCTTGTCTATTCTTGATCTATGGTATATCGAGCAATCGCAACTGATGGATAGCTGAGGGTATTTAGAACGAGGCGGACGATTATGGTTGTCTTGGAGGATGATGACGAGGACGACAAACCCTCGAATGCTGACACTTCGAAACTTCACATGCACAAGGGCGGAATCATAAGCCGGCGAAACGTGGATCCATCCTTCCTTTGCAGTACCGAAATGTGGCTTACTCTTGAGCCCTGACAATGGCTGAAAGTCTTGGCATCTCTTTGTGCACCAAATGCATGGATCGACAACAGCCTAGCTGCAGGAGCGCTACAAAGAGATGGCATTTTTCGGGCAAAAAAGGATTATTTTTGGATTGGCACATTTGCCGAAGTTGCCGACTGCATCTGGTCATCATCGCCAGCATTTCTCCGATAATTTGGCAGATGCCGCCATTTCGAGATGTTCTTTTTGTTCAACGTAACATGGTTGCAATTTTGGCAGAAGGGAAAGAAGTGGACCCTGAACGAGTTCGGCGCTTTCTTCTTCGCATGCACCGTTGCTGGACCCTGGTCTTCCTCGCTCACCATCATCCCTAGCCATGGCGCACACCGCCACCGACGACTTCGAGCAAGATGTGGACCACGACCACATAGCGTCTCTCGCTATTGATACTTACCTCACAACCTTGCCTCCACGTGGAGCAAAACCTGGCACGAAAAGTAACAATCGACTCGAATGGACCGTGCTTGCTGCCTTTATCCTTTCTTACCCCACCACTACGTCCTCTTCAAACAGCAGCAGGAGCTACTCGCTTATCTCACTTGCGACAGGACTCAAATGCCAGCCATATACCTCGCTGCCGCCGAATGGGGACGTGTTGCATGATCAGCATGCGGAAGTGCTTGCCAGACGTGGGGCGCGGCTTTGGTTGCTGAACCGGCTGCAGTGCGAAGCGAAGGCGGAGGGGAAGGAAGGAGAGGTGCGCGTCTTCGAGGATGCAAAAGCAGGAGGAGATACCAGCAGGAAAAGATGGAGGCTAGCTGAAGGTGTGAAGTTGCATCTGTACGTTTCGACCCTGCCGTGCGGAGATGCGTCAACGAAGCTGTTAGAGTTCCAAAGGTCAGCGCAAGACGTCGTTGCTGGTCGACCGAATTCGACCTCGCCGGAGGATCTTCTCGGACTTTACTCTGCAAAAGGAAGCACGTCAAATGCAAGCGGTTTTGGACGAGGAGAAAACGTCGTCCGAGGCAGAGCCTCTTCGTCGCTCCCAACACAACCTACCTCGGGATCGCTACGCACCAAACCAGGCCGACCCGATTCACCTCCCAGCATCAGCATGTCGTGTAGTGACAAGCTCGCTCTCTGGAACACTCCAGGTATCGGCGTCCAAGGTAGTCTCCTTTCTGCCCTTCTCGAGCCATTCTACATCAGCTCAATAACGATATCGGACCACCCCACACGACACATCTTCCCCCCATTCCCGCTATCGACTGCCACCGAAGAAGAAGAAAAGCAATGCGAGGCGCAGAGGGAAAGACTTCAAAAAGTGCTTGGCGAAGACTGTAAGCGCGCGCTCTCACGCGGTGGCGGAAGAAGTATTGAAGTGGGTTGGTCGAGGGAAGTCTTTCCTGATAGCAAGGAAGACCGCTCTGAGCAAGCGTGGTCGACCTCCACTGCTAATGACTCACCCGAAGGCAGCATGTCGGAAAAGATGGAGAAGTTCAAATCGGGATACGAGCCGGAAAGCTGCCCAAACTCGGTGCTCCATATCGCCGCCTCCTCTCTCGACAGCACGAGCAAGGAAAAGGCAAAGACGGAGAATTTGGCCTCGGGGACAAAGATGGGCGCTCCTACGAAACGACCCAAACCCACCCACACCCTTGAGGGAAGTAAGGCGACGAGCGAGCCACTCAAACCGGCAGCAAGGTCGATCGTTTGCAAGCTGAGCTTTTTCCAGACTTTCACAGCCGCTTACGCCGCCCTCAACCCCAACGCACAGACCCAGCTGCAGGAAGAAGTGCTGTATGGCGATGCAAAGGAAGGAGCTTTTGGCGAGGACACAGAGACGTACAGAAGGAGGAAGGATGAGTTGCTGGGTACGAAGGAGGACGCGAAAGCGACAGTGGAAAGATTCTTGAATGGAGCAAGGGACGGGACGGCGATCAGAGCCAGCGCGCTGTCCATTCAGCAGAAGGAGGGTCAAAATGACGTGGTGATCGATGTGCGCGACACGACACAGCTGTTCAGCGGGTGGCTTCGGAGTCCAGCTTTGCTCTCACAATTTGATTTGCAAGGGCGTATAGATACCTCGTAGCGGCCGGGTCCACACTTCAACGCGACGAGAACATCATGCGCTTCATTCGACAAGATCTTATTCGATTACTTCGGATTGCGCTATCAGGAACTGCCGAGACGGCCTCGACACACATGGTGGCATTACGCTTGACATCAATCTTGGCGTTTGGACTTGGTCAAGGAAGTCGCCTCTGCCTGCAGTTTTCTCTTGAAGCGATAGCATTGGATATAGAGCCTCGTTGGGGCGAGCTATCGACGCTCATAGCATCGTTTCGCATGGTGATGACGCGAAGAGGCGACAAACTCTTGTCGCTATACGAAGTTCACCCGGAACTTTGCGATGGAAGCGTGGCAACTCAAAGCAAGATCGCTTGGATCCGACTGAGGGCCCGCGCGAGGTTTTTCTGTCGGGATGTCGGCTTCAGCCCTGGTTGCGAAAGCTTCGAGCTGTGTGCGCTCGCACTTGCTCCCGTCCCCCAAAGACTGTCAGCGACTTGATGCGGTAGTGCCTGGTCCAATGCCTTGATAAGGTCTTTGACAGGTGTGATGCGTCGCCAGGCGGAACTGTCATTCTGCGCAGAAAACTCTTTTTTGCAATCGAGATGTGATTTCTCAAAGTGCAGCGATTCGGGAAGGCAAAATGCGTGTCGATGGAACATTTGTCTCGCGAGGCAGTTCGCCTGTCCAGAACCATCCTTGCTCGGTCCCACCGACAGATTTGAACGAGAGGTGAGGTGCAGCTGTGACCAGCGAGAATACATCAGGATCCGCAAAGGATCCGACTTCATCCCAGCTCTGCCGTCTTCCGTGACTTTGCGGATTTGCTGCATCGAACTCTGAGCTAAAAACACTTGCGTCCTTGCGCGGATGGTCGCCATCTACAGTCGACGCACTGTTCTGCGATTGACAGTAAAAGTCTTGGAATCCTTCTCGTCGGTCATGTCCGTTCGGTCTTGCCGCTACGACGCGAATGTCGGGTGATCCTTTTTCAACGGAGGCGTGAGAGAATTCTTGCGAAGCTTGTTTGGAGGAAGCGATCCAGAGCTGCACGAGCGCTGTCTTGCCAGCTTCGACCAGGCGCCAGTATTTGTCGCGCTCACCGATACGCAGGTCTTCTCCTGTAGCCATGCCCATATCTTCGTCCTCTTCTTCGTCGTGGTTGCTGCCATCGTTCGAATCGTCATCGTCACTACTATCGTTGCCTCCCGTCAGAATGCTGTATGTCGTGGGTCCGAAATTCGACGTCACTCCCTGAGTAGCACGCTGAGCTGCTGCTCGTGAAGTCGAAATCGCGTCCTGGAATCGGCTTGCATCCGAACGTTTAGCTCGCACATCCGACGGAAGAGGCTTATGCGTCGCCGTGCGTGTGCGGGATGCATCCGACGTGGGAAAAGGCATTCCGTTCGTCGGTGGCGATGCTACTCCTCTTGCGCGAAGAAAGGCAGCAAAAGGGTCATTCTGACGCTCTTCCTCCATCGGCGACGGCAGTGGACCCAAAGGACTGAGCTCGAGCAAAAGTAGTCGGAGTCTGGGCAGATTCGAAGAGTGTGTCGCCAGGTCGTATAGCGCTTCTTGAACGGCAAATCTTCTTGCTGGTCCGCGAGGCGCTCTCGGTGCCGGCTCTTGTGCCTGTCGCTGGGAGGGCAGTCGCTCGTATTCCTTCCACGCCTTCCTCCAAGCAATGTATGCTGCAAAGTCGACAAGAG
This sequence comes from Pseudozyma sp. M118-08B, assembly GCA_037039655.1. Classification (NCBI taxonomy): domain Eukaryota; kingdom Fungi; phylum Basidiomycota; class Ustilaginomycetes; order Ustilaginales; family Ustilaginaceae; genus Pseudozyma; species Pseudozyma sp. M118-08B. The sequence goes on along the minus strand of JAXQGJ010000158.1, from coordinate 45,694 downwards.
CATCAGGTGGCAGCAGCGATAAGCGCAAGCACTCGAGCGTCTCGCGCGGCGACAATCCCGCCTTGATACTGTTTGGCACGTTGCCTTGATCTTCCAAGTTGATCTGCTCACCGACAAGGAACGATATCAAAGCTGGTGGTGGTACGATCTTGATTAGATGCAGATGCGTGACTTTCGACAGCGGTGCAAGGGACTTTGTCGTCGAGAATGGCGGTGCAGAGAACGACAGGTTCGAGATGGTAATCCGACGAGGACGACAGGATGTCCTTGGATGGAGAAGCTCCAACAGAGCAGCTCCTGCTTGTCGATGCTCCAGCGACACGCAGTCGAGTCGAGCTGCATGGTTGAAGATGATACGCAAGCTATCGACGTACGACGTCTGATCAGCTAGTGTATCGCCCGGCTGCAGGAGACCATCGCCTGGCGGCAATTGGATGGATCGTATCCATTCCGCCCGGTTATTTTGATCCTTGAGCCCATCTTCGGACGAAGTGGCATGCTTCTTCGCGTCCGCCGTGAGGATGTTAGCGAGGAGGTTGAGCGACTTGAGCGTTCGGAGGAGCGGCGAACGATACAATTCCCGGTCTGCAAGAGGTTTCAGTAACGTCGAAGATGACGCTACCGACAAAACATCGCTGCTAGAAGATGATGGTAGCCAAGGGATGTCGTCTAGGTCGGCTCCGAGAGGATGCGGGAAGGTCGACGCATTGCGGTCCACTGGCGGAATGAGCTCTGCCACGATGCGAGCCAGCAGCTCGGCTGGCAGTGAAGGTGTCGACCCTGTGGCTTTGTTGCTGTCATCATTGGCAACTTTGTTGGTCGTCATTGTTGCCAACTGTTCGATTCGTCATGGACAAGATAGTGTCGTCGAGCTTGCAAGATGAAACCAGTCGCGTACGACGATCAAGGTCGGACGAAACAAAGGAAGCATTCGACTTTCAGGGTCTGATGCAGCAACACAGCTTTGTTCCGAATTCTCTCCACACGAGCAACAACTCCGACTGGACCCTTGCTGCACCGTACACGCGACCCCTATCCAATGAAGCGCTATATCAGCGCCGTAGCTATCTTCCTTATCACCACCATCAGCACGACTCAAGCATCAACACAACGGACGTCTCTTAGACACCGGTCGCCATCATGATCCAACTCGAGAAGGCGCCACCCGGCCTGTCGCCCACACAAAGCTCGAATGCCATGCCCGACAGGAAGCGGTCCTGGTTGAGATGGGTCTCGCTATTCAAACTCGCCCTCGTCTGTTACATACTTTATCACACCGACTCGATTCAATCTGCCTTTCGAAGCGTGTCGAGTGTCTATCGTAGCGACTTGCTCAAACACAGCATCGACGCTTGTCCACAGGTCCCACCCTTCCAGCTCCCGACAACCAATCTCAGCAGAGACATCGAGCTTCCATCTGCGACCGAACTGGCCCAGCTGCTGTCCGGAGCAGTCCAAGTCGACACCACCGTCGGCGACGACTGGCCTACCGTGACCGATGATCCAGAACGCTGGGAGAAAGTCTTTGCTCCCTTCCACGACTATCTTCGTGCCGCATACCCTCGTATCCACGCAGACGACTCGCCCATCAAGCTCGAACGTGTCAACGAGTGGGGTCTTGTCTACACCCTAGAGGGTACCAGCGATGCTTTGCCTCCACTTGTCCTCATGGCACATCAAGACGTCGTACCTGTCGAGCCCGAAACAATCCCATCTTGGACGCATCCACCATTCTCTGGCTTCATCGACAACGATCTTGGTTTGGTATGGGGCCGCGGCGCAGGTGACTGCAAAGCATCCATCGTCTCGATCCTGGCCACGCTCGAAAGCTTGCTCAAGTCCGACTTCAAGCCTCGACGTACAATTGTCTGCTCGTTTGGTTTTGACGAAGAGAGTGCAGGCACACAAGGAGGCGCAAAGCTCGCCGAATTCCTCCACCAGCGATACGGCGACAATGGCGTCGCGATGATCGTCGATGAAGGTGGAGGAATCGACCTTGATCTTGGTCTTCCCGTTGCTGCGCCTTGCGTCGCTGAGAAGGGCTACCTCGATGCACGGGTGACAGTGTATACCCCGGGAGGACACTCGTCTGCGCCTCGTCAGCACACTTCTATCGGCCTGCTCGCACAGCTCATCACGGCCATCGAGGCACACGCTTACACTCCTGCCATTCATCTCGTTGAAGGAAAGAAGGCGGAGGAAGTCAACCCAGCGCTGCAGTTCTTGCAATGCACTCGAGATGCCCCAAATGCAGACGCAAAGCTTTCCGCAGCGCTGAAGAAACTCGACCGCATCCAGCGAAAGAAGAGCTCTCCCGCAACCGGAAAGTGGGGTAGAAAGCGACTGGAGGACAAAGTCAAGAAGCAAGCTGCGAAAGTGCTCGAGCTGATGAGCCGAGGCCAGCGATTCGGGTTCTCCACGACTCAGGCGGTTGACCTTATCTCTGGCGGTGTCAAGATCAACGCTTTGCCCGAGCAGGCCACGACGGTGATCAACCACCGTGTTGACGTCACCTCTTCCACCGCCGATGTGAGGCAGCACATCTATCGCACGCTCAAACCCGTCGCTCATAAGCTAAACCTCCAGATCCAAGGTGACGGAGAAGCGTGGAACTTCATCTCTTCGTCAAAGTCGAAGAAGCAGAGCGCTGGCCGAATCGTCCTCTCCGACGCCTTTGACTCGGCCCTCGAACCAGCCCCTTTCACGCCTCTCGGAGAAGCCGCACCCTGGGTTCTGCTCCAAGGCGTAATGCGTTCCGTGTGGCCCAACATCCTCGTAGCACCCGACGTAATGGGTGGAAACACCGATACAAAGAGCTACTGGAAACTCACGAACAATATCTTCCGTTTCAGCCCCGGTTCAGACCAGCCTTTCCCGATCAAAGGAGAGTACGAGAACATCCATACAGTGGACGAGAGATCGACGATTTACGGTCTTGTCAAAGCGACCGAGTTTTACAAGTTGCTCATTCAGGCGGTGGGCAGTCAGGAGGATCTTTAGATGGTGTAATGCAGCATGCATAGAGTGTGTCGAAGCGTGCTTTGGATGAGTTAAGAGCAATATACCTATTCGCCCAATCTTTGTCCGCCAGAGCCCCAAGTGTGTCCCTGGCCTTGATTTGCACCACGTTGCTCGGGCTCGCCTTCATCATCGCTATCTCTCGCTTTGCCCTTTCCTTTGCCTTGTCCCCACCTCTGCTCCGCCACTGCACCACCGCTTGAACTGTGATCTTCCTCACCTTCTCTCTGTGCCGGCTTATTCTCGTTCAACTGACCAAAAGTGAACATGTTTGACTGCGCCCCGCCTGCTGCTGTCTTTCTCAAATTCGCATTTGATGCTGCTGCTGCTCCTCCCGCCGAGGTCGTTGCTGGGCGGGCGTTGACGCTTGTCGTTCCCGTCGTGTTGGATCCGGCAGGTTTGGGCTCGGCGGCGTTGCGCGAGACGATGGAGCCCGCTTGACTTGCGCGTAGTCGTCGTTCGGCTGCTGCAAGCATTTCTTCTCTGCTTGGTCCAGAGCCTGCAGCGCCGGATGTAGAAGTGCTGCCTCTGCTGCGGAAGGGGTTGAGAGAGCGTGCGCCAGCGCCCAATGCCGAAGCGATACTCGTTGGGCGAGGAGAAGCCGACGAAGAGGACGAGAGACGGTTGCCGCGATCGCGTGAAGCGTTCCATACAATGCCACCTGCAACTCGTCGTGCGTTGCGATTGCCCATGTTCTGTCCTTCCAGTGCTGGGTCGAGCGAGTCTGGCAAGAGGCTCTGAAGGAAGCCTGGTGTAGGAATGTAAGATCCACCTCGACCTCCGCCTCTTCCGCCACCACCTCGCTGTGCAGGAAGGACTTGGTCAAGTAGCCAGTAAGCATAGCCCGCCAACAATCCGGTCGAGCTCTGGATCGCCAATCCAGGCCCTCCCTGCAACAAGTCGAGTCCGATATACACGTAAGGCAGCCACCGACTCGGGCAGTTGACCATGCCGAAGAAGCTGACGCTGCTCGAAGGGTTGGCTCTACTCCAGACATAAACCAATGCATTGAGCAGCGGTCCGAACAGGATGGGTGAGCCGAGCGGGTAGTTGGTCGCCAGAATGAAGACTCCAATAACGATAAGCGACCATGCGTAGTCGGCGGTTCGGCGGCCAAAGTGGTTCAGCTCGAGATCTGTGCTATTCCTGAAGATCATAAAGACGTCGAAAAGGAGCTTGAGACCGCTGCCACCGTAGAAGAAAGAAGTGACGATGCGATGAACGTGGAACTTGGAGATGACGAGAGGCCAAGAGAGGGCGTAACGCCATGGAGAGGTGATTGCGAGAATGCATGGCAAGGTGATGGCGCCCGTTGCGCCGAGGATGAAACGGGTCACCGGTGGGATTTTGCGTATCTCCTCCATGTTCGGTGAGATCTATGTGTCAGTGAGGGTGATGATCACGATGTAAAGAGAAAGAGAAACGTTTAAGTCGGCGGCCAAATCAGGGTCTTGACGTTGAGAAGTGCTGAGCTTTCAAGGAAGCACTTGTCGACGTGGCCCGAGCTAGCCTGCAGTGGAGGCAAGCTGATTTTTCAAGGTGTTACTTTGGCGTCATCCAACAAATTGGCAGAAACGAAAATTCGAAGCTGTACCCTGAAGAAGATGTCGTTCGGGAAAAATTTGGTGGAGAGCAAAGCCGAAACCTTGAAATTTTAGTGGCGCTGGACAGAACTGACCCACCTCGTACAAGCGATCGTACTTTCTCTTTCCCTTTCCTTTCCTCCATCATTCACCAACCGGGACCATACCCATATCCACACGGAGGATCATCACATCATGACACGATACACAAAGTTAGACGGAAGGCGGTCGCTCGCCAAAAAGATGGTCGACTCGGACAGCGAGCCCGAGGTCGAGCCTGCTCCGGTTGCCGCTGTTGCTGCTAGCCCAGCTAAGGTCGAGGCTGTCGAGCCCACGACCGAATCTCCTTCCAAGGACAAGAAGAAGAAGGAGAAGAAGGACAAAAAGTCCAAGAAGGCCGACGCCGAAACCGAAAATACCGAAGTCAAGGAAGACACTGAATCCGCAGAGCCAATCGCATCCACCTCTGCCGCTGCCTCCACCGCTGAAGACGCTACCGCAAGCTCTGCCAGCGACGCAGCTGCTGAGCCAGCAAAAGACGCCGAGCCGCCCACAGTCGAGAAGCTTCTCAAGCGAGCCAAATTGCTCAAATTGAAAGCTAAGAAGGCCAAGAACGAGGAAAGCAAGAAACGCTTCCAGAAGATGACACGCGACATTGAACGACAAGTCGAGCAGATGTTTGGATCTTTCGAATATGGACCCAAGGGGCAACTGATTCGTCTGGGTGCACCGCAAACGGATACAATGTGGCAAGCGCGACAGGGTAATCAGGATTGGTCTGGCCCAGCTAACGTTGCTCGGGGAGGTGACGGAGGATGGGGTGCTCGTGCAGGTGCAGGTGCTGCTACTTCTTCCTACGGCAACAACAGCTACAGCGCCGGCAACAGAAGCGGAGGAGACGGCTACAATGCAGGCTACAATGATCGCAGCGGCGCGAGCAACGGTTGGGGTCAGCAAACCGACGAACAGCGTCGTATGGATCGTCGTGATGCTCGACGTGAGGAGCGTGCTGAACAACGACAATCCAAACTCAAATGTTTCGCCTGTCGTGGTATGGGGCACTCTGCCAAAGACTGCCCGAACGCACTCGACGCTCAATCCATCTCGCTCAAAGCTGACTCTTCAAACACCTCCGACACGCCTATGATCGGACGTGATGCCGTCGGCATCTGCTTCCGCTGCGGCTCGACCGAACACACCCTCTCGCGCTGTCGTAAACCGGCGCTCAAGAACGATGAACTACCCTACGCAACCTGTTTCATCTGTCACTCCAAAGGCCATCTCTCCTCGAAATGCCCCAACAACGCCGGTCGAGGTGTCTACCCGGAAGGAGGCAGTTGTAAGTTGTGTTCGAGCGTCGAACATTTAGCGAAAGACTGTCCTTTGGCGTTGAGGAACGAGAACAAAGCTCATAAGGGGGACAGGGAGGCAAAGGCGTTAGTGCACCAGGTTATCGTGGGATCGACAAAGGAAGGCGGAGGAAAGGGAGGTGATGAGGACGATTTCCACAGCTTTGCGAGAAAGAGGGCACAAGTGGACCAGGAGGGTAAGGCGGACAAGAGGGAGAGTAAGAGGTCGAAGAGTTCGGCCAAGGTGGTTTCTTTCTAAGTCGGGCTGGGTTGTTGCAGGCAATGTGAGCAGTTTCATTACAAAGCACAGCTCGCTATTCGTCGTGTGGTTGTATCAGTGTCGTGCTGTTTCGGGTATGAGTGTGAAATGGGGCAAGATGCCAAAATGTGTTGCGTCGAACACGAGCTCAGCATGTACATCTAAGGATCAGACTCAGCGAATCACAAAGCGAACCTGGAACGAATGTCTAGATAGCATAAAGGACCTAATTACAGCGCAGAGACGAGAAACAAAAAGAGGGAAGAAGCCACAACAAGTACAGAGCTTATACAAACGACCTCGCGTCCCTTTAGGACATCTTGTACTCCATGTGACCCTTGGCAGCGGTGGCACCCTCGACCTCGTAATCGATAGTAATGTCGAGGTCGCGGTTGTTCCTCTCGTTAGGCCTGCAGACGAGCTTGCCCTTGATAGCGTCACCTTGGTTGACGGCGAGGACGTCCTTGGTGTAGAAGACGGTCTGCTTCCAGTGGGTGTACCTCGAGTGAGGACCGGTAGAGAATTGGACGGGTTTGTGGCATGCATCGAAGCTGATGTCGAACCAGCCGAGGAAAGCGTGGACGTAGTCATCGCGGGTAGCGTTGAGAGTGAAATCGCATTCGAACGAGAGCTCTTCCTTGGTCACAGTGAGCAAGTCGAGTTGCTTGATGGGGTAAGGATCGCAAACGACGCTCTTGATGTCAACAGTGTCGACCAGGGGTTCGCGGAGAGCAATGTCCTTGATGCAGGAGTAGTTGAAGCCGTAAACGTCATCCCAGAAACCAATCTTCTCGTCCTTGTACTCCTGGTCCTCAATTGCGGAAAGGTACATGGTGGCCTTGTCAGGGAACATCAATCCACCGGGTGCCAAGTACTTGTCCCTTGCCATGAGCACAGTGTCGAGCATGCTTTCGTAGAGCAAGAAGTAACCCATCCATTCGCTGATGATGATATCAACCTTGCCATCGGGTCCCAGACCAAGATCGACCTCCTCGAGCTTGCCCTTTACAAGCGTGATGGTGTCCTTGAAACCATTGACCTCGGTGATGATCTTGGCCTGGTCAATGATGTTGGACATATCAACACCGATGACCTTCTTGGCACCTGCCTTGGCGGCGAACATGCAGAGAATACCAGTACCGCATCCAACATCGAGAACGATCTTGTCCTTGAAAAGGTGGGGGTTGTTGATGATCGAGTTGCGGTACGAACGGGTACGGACCTCGTCCTTGAGCATCTCCTCGTGGATACCGAAGTGAGCGTACGAATCGGCGTAGTAATCCTTGGAAGTCATGTCGGCAGTTTGGGTAGAGCCCGAGGCGACGGGAGCGCCGTTGGTGGAAGTAGAAGCCATCTTGTTCGACACTGTCCTGGGGATCTACGTGCGGAAAGGAAGTAAGTGTAGGGCTGGAGGCAGATTGTAAGAAGAAGAAGAAGAAGAAGAAGAAGTAGAGGAAACTGAGGGGATAGGGTTTTGTTGCATCGCAAAACGAAAAAGTGACCGAAGCGCAGCCGCCACGCTCCTTCTTGCTGTGTTGGTGTTGCAGCTCTAAAAAATCCGAAGAAAAGACAGGAAGAAATTCTCAAATTTGCGCTCGACCCAAGCGAATTCGGGCAAAATTCAGGGTTCTTCTCAACGCCAATTCGCCAGATTTGAGACAACGGTGGAGGTCGTATTTGGTCTTTCATGAAACAAGTGTAGATCTGACATTGCTGATAAAATTGGGCGCACGTTGACGCAGTGTCGATTGAATCCTCCGAGTTGCCGCGTGAGAACAACACTTACACGCACGCACGCTTGCTTCCTACCTTACCCATCGTCATTCACTTCCTAAGGGCCTTGACCTCCAACACTTATTATCACCTTCCGCAGCCCAACATCATACTCAAGTCCCACAGCAAGGACAGCTGTTCCCTCGTTGCCCAACGACGATTCAGAAGCCGACATTTACCCAAATCGCACCATCTCATTCACACAATCACTCTCGCCCCTGGAAGGTGTCATCAGTATTTCGTCCAAGCGAAAGTAGCATAGCTCATCCGAACCTATACCCACAATGAACTCGTTATACAACCAAGCCCTGCGGCAGTTCTCATCCATCCAATCCGACATCTCCCGCATCGATTCCGAAGGCGATTCTGGCTCCTCCACAGCCTTTGGACCTGTCACTGTCTCTCTCACCTCCCTCGAACGGACAATTGACGAATACGAGAACCTCGCCAAGAAGGAACTCATCCAATCGAAACAAGAGAAGGCGCTCACTCGCGTATCCAAATTCCGTACGGACTATGCTGAGCTACAATCGCAGCTGACTAGATTAAAAAACAAAGGTTCGCTCTCTTTCAACAATGCCGGCAGTAATGGAAATGGGGTAGGCAATGGGACGGCGACATTACGTTCTCCAACGAACACCGGGTTTGGCGGTAACAATACAGCGAATCGAAGAGTCTCTGCCATCGCCGAATCACCATTTAGCTTGCACGCCCGAAACTCACAAAATTCACATCAACAGCAGCAACACGATCCACTCGCGGCGTACAAGATGAACGATAGCGCAGCTGCCATGTTCGGCGGCAGCGGTTCCGGTTTCTCAGCACGCGAATCTCACGCGTTGCGTGAACATACGTTTATCCAACAAACAGAAGCTCAACTCGACGCATTCATCGCGCAAGGCAGAGAAGTTTTTGGTAACCTAGTCGAACAAAGAGGGATCTTGAAAGGTACACAGAGGAGATTGAGAGACGCAGCGAATACGTTGGGGTTGAGCAGGGATGTGATTGGGTATATCGAGAGGAGAAGTACGCAGGATAATATCATCTTTGCTGTGGGTGCGTTGTTTACCTTGGTTTGCTTCTGGTACATCTACAAGTGGTTTGGGTAAGGAAACTCAACACAGATGTGATCGAATCAATACCCATATCATTGTGTTACATTGAAACTGCAGAAAGAGAAGCATGAGACGTGCGTGATTGCTTTGACTATCCACGTACCGGTTCCATCTGATACACGGCGTGATGTTTTCCGGACTTCGTCTGCATTTGGAACGTCGGAAGGCTCAACAATGAATTCAGGTTTTCGACCGAGCAAGGACTTCTGTTTCAAGCGACACATGCAAGGACAAGTACGCACAAGATGTTGCATCTGGGACCGGAAAGCTGTATTGCAAGAGCTAAAGACGACAATGCTCTCAAAGGCATATGAGAGGTATACTGTGAACGCTGACTGATTCCGAAGAAGGATTTACTTGCGGTACCAGAGAGTAGTCTTCCTGTTCCTCCTGATCTTCCTGTGCAACTGCAAGAATCCGTACAGCAGCGCCTCGGCAGTAGGTGGGCAACCAGGAACGTACAAATCAACGGGAACAATCCTGTCACAACCCCTGACGACCGAGTACGAGTAGTGGTAGTATCCACCTCCGTTGGCACACGAACCCATCGAGATGACCCATCGAGGTTCGGGCATCTGATCGTACACCTTCCTCAACGCTGGAGCCATCTTGTTGGTCAAAGTACCAGCAACAATCATGCAGTCCGACTGACGGGGGGAGGCACGGAAAACGACACCGAGACGATCCTGATCGTAACGCGCAGTGGCGACGTGCATCATCTCTACGGCACAGCAAGCGAGACCGAAAGTCATGGGCCAGAAACTCGACTGACGAGCCCAGTTGGCCATCTTGTCCATCGACGAAAGAACGTACTCGACGCCGTTTTTGGGAGTCTCGAGCGAAAGCTGGTTAGAAGAGCGATTGGCAACAGCCGTGAGAGGGACTGGGCCATCAGGACCGGCATCCTTGGCGGGAGCAGAGGACGAGATGGAACGAGTGGAGGTGGCGGGCTTGTTCAAGGTGGAAGGGCCGGCGGCAGCGGCGACCTTGGGGACCGATTTGATGGTCGATGTCTGGAACGAGCGAGTCAAAGCCATGTTGGGCTTAGCGGCGAGGCCTATTGGCATTGCAGAGACAAGTCGAAGTTGAATGCGAGTGGGAAACATTGCGTTTATTGATGCCATAGTGGGATGCAAAGCGAGAGCGCAGATGAGTCGAGTTTTGTCGTGTCGATGGCGATTGTGCGATGGAGGTCGGAGGTTTAGAGTCGTAGAGCGAAAAGAAGATGCGTAATTGGACCGGTGGTTGGATAGGTGTGATGAGAGGGAGAGAAACACAGGAGCTTCAGTTAGTATTGTCTTAGCTTGTCAATTCGTGAATCCTGCCCCGCAACAATCCGATCAAATTGCAGGCTTCCCGCCTGATACATACCGACTCGTGAAAGCGATCGAAGAGCAGCCATCTTGTCAAGTAAGTGCGGGCAACGTCAAGAGAGCGTGGTGGCGATGAGGGGAAGAAGATATGACGATGAGTGATGGTGAATTGACGCTTCTTAGACAATCCGACACTGCGAGCTGCAGCCACTTCTCACGATCTCATTACCAATCATTCGAAAAATCGGATCCGTCTGGCGCGCGTCGGAGCTCTATCGTGCGTGTCATCACAATCTCAAGAACTGTTAAACTATGTTTGTTGCATCGACTTTCTTGCATGGCATGTCTGAGAAAGAGGTCTAACATGGTGATACCCAAAATTCCTCTCGCATCGTGTGCCCATGATCACGCTGTCAGGACTCCCGTCCCCTTCAACATTGACATAAACGCTGCAAATGCTCAGCATTGCTTCCTAATGGCAAGCGAATCCTGCTATGGGGCAATCCAAAGACTGACACACCAGGCACTTCAAGGTAAGCGAGGTGTGTGCACGTGCCCATTGGCGTGCCTGGCCATAGATCATAACCATGCCATACCACAGAACGATCTGCCGAGACCCCTTGTGTGCCACTCTCGCCACTCCGCTCGATCTCATTGCCGCTGAAGGGAGCAAATCAAGCAACGAAGGGAAGGCAAGTGGATACCTTGTAAGGCGACAATGTCTGTGGAAGTGGTAGCACTTTGTGTAGCGAGGAGGCTTTCAGGTTGCGCGATTTTTTTGGCGCCGTCTGCTTTTCAGCAACAAAGTCATCCTATCGAAGCTCGCACTTGGACCAGTCATTGTGATCTGCGTTAAACTGTGCATCAGCCGAAAGATGAAACTCGAGCGGATCGGGCAACGCAAGGAGTCCGCACAGGTATATGAAAGTTTGGTGTTGCATCGAACAAGGTTTCTTAGCGAAGTCCAAGGCACGCAACATCAATCTGTCGAGATTGGCCGCAGCGCCTCAGCCTCGCTTACAGCAACCTCCTTGCAGGCGGGTCAAGCTTCCTCCCTCCTCGTCCCTCGTCCGTTCCTCCATTCAGCACGAAGATTTGAGATCACCTGCTATTTGCTCAATGCATAGCACGAATTCCTATCATGTGATTGTGCGCATCTTGGCAACAAGAGAGGTGCACATCTGGGTGTGTGCGGAAGGGCGGGACAGCGAGTTTGCTAGCGATAGCTTTCCGCTGCAAGGGTGCTGTCAACAGGACCACTTGCCGTCTGCATTATTAGCTTGTCGAATGTCGCTCAAGAGCTTTTATGACCTAAGCAGGATTCTTAAGCTGTGCGAATGAGTTCAAGGATATCAGGTTAAGCTCTCGGTCGAGAATTGTTGCTCATGACGATCCCGACGTGTGATGACGCTATCAGCCGTGTGACCTGGTGACACAGACGGTGACGGATACATATCTTATCTGAAGTTGGACTTCCGCTTGCTCGCCTAACAGGCATGGCTGGTACCTGCGTCGATGGGTTACAATACATTCTCAGCCATCCGACAAGAAAGTTCGCCTCACACGGCACAACAGCTTCTGCCGACCGTCTTCTTGACGGAGAAGCGCTTGACGCAAATTTCACACCGACTCGGTGAAGGGAGGTTGAGTTTGGATTTCCTGCAGATCGAAGGAAAGGATGCATTGAAAAGTGAGCGGGTGGCTGTAAGTTTCTGTGCCTAGAGTGGGAAGAAAAAGCTTGTTTTTCTAACTCCTAAATTGCTCCGCTTGAAAACGCGCGTCTTCGGCCTGCACTCCCAGGCTGAAGCGCGCGAGCTACGATACGATCAGCGGAGTCAAGGCAAGTGGCAATCAAGCGGCGGTGTGCGGTGCTGCTCAGCGGTTGCCGGCAGACACTACGTGCGTTGAATGTAGCGGAGATGAGAAGAGCGGCAAGTCACGTCCCAAACCTCTGGGTCTCTCTCTTTCCACAGCAAGCTCGGTGCTCGAATCGATCCAGTCAAGCTAATTTGAAGTCAAGCGAACGCAGTCTCGACTGCGTAAAAGTTGGGAAAGTCGAGATCGTGTTGATTCGGTGTACGGGTTGCCGGTGATGGAGAAGTGCACGTGTAGTGAAAATGGCTTATCGCAGCTCACACTTCGTAAACGTCGGATGATTGGCGCCCGACGGCAGGTTACTGAGACACTCTGTTGTGGGTTTAGCAAGCAGCGGGAAGCGCTCCAATCCAACGGAGTGCGAGGCTGCACGCTCGTGCGAGCTCGGCGTTCGTCCGGACAAAACTTGCCCGCTCACCTACACCTTCTTACCTGCTCGAGCACACTTCGTTCTCGGACCCGATAGTGCCTCCAGACAAATCACTTGTAACACGAGCAAGGTTGAGTAGAAACACCGGGAAAAGAAGGCTAGCTACGATGTCATTTATGCAGCAAGTAGAGCTCGCAATCTATGCAGGGTGTGCAGATTGAGCAGCAAGCCTCCTCTTGTTCGTGATTGGCGAACCTCAAATGAGATTCCCGCTCGTATCTATGGTTTGAAGCACCACAGCATTTGCTGCAGATAGTTTCGGACGATGGCTCCCGATGCAAGCTAGGTCCTACTTGAGCATTGATCAACACTGCATCAATGATAAGTTGAATGAACGTGCTTACTTGACCTTGATTTGTCCAATCGACAAGAAGAAAGACGCAGTGAGAAACGGGGTTTTACTTGCTCGGCTTTGATGTGCCGGACCGTCTAAGAGATACTGGCAGCAGTACCGACCTCGAACCAGTGCCCCTACGTTCCTGGAGATGACCCAGATCTTATCGTTATCATGCTCTGCTAAAAGTCGCACACACGCTTCGTCTCACCTTGCTATCAAAGGCAAGAAAAGTCGGTTCGCTGGAGTCCAGGCGTGATTGGTTTACGGAGAGGGGGAATGGTCGGACCTCGCTAAAGCATGCACTTCCCCGCGTTTGCTTTTCCGCCGCCGCCACCACCTCCTGCTGAACTTTTCATCACCACATTGCTTTACACGCTCTGAAGACTTCTGCTGTACAACGGTCTCAAGGGCAAAAAGGATCGTCCGTACCATCTAGATCGCTTTACCGCGCACCACTATTGGCACCACCGCCACGCCGTTCAGTCGTTCGCTTGGGGTCTCGCCTCATCCAGCTCTCGTTTTCCTGCACGGCGACCGCCACATTTTTGGCTTCCTTCGATCGCCGCCACCACCGAGGATGATCATTCCACGTCGTCTTCCTCTGCAATGCAAACTTGAGTGGGTTGACCGCTCCACTCTCGGTTTTGCACGATCTCTTCCTCGCTCGCAGACTGGGGGAAAAATTGAGCATTTGAAAGCGACCGGGGAAAAGGAGAAGGGTGAAATTTTAGGGTGCGAGTTGCATGAAAGCTACGGGATTTCGAATTCAGCCAGCGCCGCCAGCAGAAATTGGTTCCTGACCCCCCGCGTTTTCCCCCTTTCTCCGTCCTCTGACATAGTTCGCCTCCTTTCCCTCCTGAGACTTTCCCTGGAAGGTGTCTACCCCGCTTTCGACAGGAATCCTTCTCACTCTCGGTTTCGTTGATGATGCATGTCTTGGCCCGAGCATTGAGTTGCTTCGAGCCTGGACGATACAGTAATGGTGTTGGCTGTCAACTTGACTCAGACATGCAGGCAAGGCGGACGCAATTGTCAACCACCGCTCCGGGCCGCGAAATTTGCAGAGATGCCGAACTATGTAATGATCTAACAAATTATGCCAGTGCCAGAGATAACGGTTAGGCAACTCCGAGACACGGTACCGAAAATTCTGAAACCAGTGGCAAGCTCTGTCGGAAATGAAGGCACTTTCACGTCACGTCACGTCACGTCACGTCAAAATCCACGCGTCTGGAATCTCGCGTAAATTACGGTTCCTTTTACCGAACAACCGATTTGCGTACAGAAAACGAGGATCGTCCGATCGACGATTGGAATGAAGCGTGCATACCCACGCGAGCTCGGCATCCTCATTCGACAGGAAAGCATTGCTAGCTTTGGGAAGGCGAACGTCATTGCACCGAGTCAGCTGCTTTGGATGCCAAGCTCGAGGGAAGCATGACCGAAAGAAGAAAAAGAATAAGATTTGATGCCGATTGACGAAGAGGGGGATGGAATGTCGGGGATGCTCGCGATCTCGGGAGCACAGCTGATTTGACATTCTTCACCATGTGATCTTGCAAAGATTGGTCACGTTTTGTCGGACAACATCATTATCATCATGCAGTAATACTAAAATTTACGATGCGAACGTTCTTTGCACTCTCAGACTTTACGCTTACCAGTCACAGGTGCTCTTCATGTCAGCACGGTAAGACGATAGCAGACTCACCCAGGTATGTTCGTTGCAGTATGCAACGGGACAGAGTGTGCGGCGTTGACCACGATAGACCACGCTTGCACCATCAAAAGAGCTTTTTTGATGCTTCATGACGATGATATCGCCGAGTGAACTTGACTGTATGGCCGAGTCGCCTTGCTGAAGAAGTTTCATTCCTGACAGTAGCTTGCACAACCTTATTTTCTACTTCTCCGACCCAAAACGCCGCAGCGTAGCAAGCGGACAAAGAGACGTGTGATGACAGTGGTCGTGACAGTGTGATGGGTTGATATCGGCGATGCAGTGCGAAGGCCGAAGCGAAACTTGCTTTGAACGTAAGAGTGGCTTGGTCTTGAGCACTTCGAAATTTTCCCCGAAGAAAGTTCAGTTTCTTGTGCATTTTTCATTTAAGCACTTTTTCGCTCCCAGCATACCAATCGTTGCCTCATCGTACTTTGCAATTTTGCATTCCGCCAACGTAAGACTCGGGGTTCAAGCGGCTCGATACGGCCCGCAACGAAGCAAATTTGGGATGATGGGGACGGAAGATCGAGCTAAATCGATCGGAGTAGCAATGCCAGGAGGGTAAGGTGTGTAGAATAGAGCTCACTTTCCTCTCCCTTTCGGTCCTGAACTCGGATCAGACGTGCTTGAATGGCTGTTCACCGTGGTCTCGCTAATCTATCAGGCAGAAGTAAGAGGCCAGATAGAAGCACAGAGAGGACAAAGCTGTCGAGCAGCAAGGGTCAAATACGGCAACGCTGTTCGGGGGAAATTGCCGGTCACTTATACCGAGGCCAAGATTACACCGGTCGACATTGTCCACGCAGACATTGACAGCATGACGAAGCAGTGCGCAGATATGTCTCTGCCGATACACATCGGGCTGATTCAACGATAGACACAGCCGCGGTCTTTCTGACGAAAGCAGCGAAGTGAAAGAGATAGCCAAGGGGGAAGGACACAAAAACGGCTTCCGACGGTTGCACGTCTCGCTTGTGCGAACTTCGATTTTCCGTCTTATCCTCGTCTCCTGCACAATTGGCACCCCGGTTTTGCAATTTCTGCGGTCTTTACTTAGCCGATGCTTGGAATTGGTGCATTGTCTTTTGTTCCCCGCTCTGAATCAGATACCTTGCTTGACTAGCTCTTTGTTTGGCTCGCTTAACAACGCTGTGCACGTCAGATGCCAAGGTGTTGGTGTAAAGTCATTTACCAAGGGCTAGCATGGTCCAAGATTGATGAAGCTAGTCGTGTGAGACAGTCAGAGCGGTCTGAGCTAGTGAAGCACGGTGCTGCACCAGATCGAGGTGAATTGACCGTTGGTAGATAGGCACGTTTTCGAAATTTCAGCTATGCAGGGCCGGCAAGGGCGAAACCTATTTGCAGCACGCAGAGCGACGAAAATGCACTCTCTTCCTGTACCAAGTCCCGGCGCATTCGGGTGATAGGGTTCTGTGAATATGTCACTCGACCATCGAGCATAAGCGAGGTGCTTGACGTAGAAGCCACGAGTATAGCCTGTCCAACAGGAAGTGGAAAGCAAGAAGAAGGTGCAGAGAACGTGCGGCACAAAGTCGATGCAAGAGCTGCAGTAAATGCGCGCCTGCGTTAGCGCAAAGGCGAAAAGGCCTTCAAACCCGAGGTCTCGCCAGAGCTTCTCGCTTTGTTAGGAGAAACGCCCCTTCTTTCGGCTGATATGGCATCGCGATCTTCGCAATTTTTCATGCAATGGAGCAACGTTGGAGAAGAAGATGATCGCCATGCTGTGTGTGTTATGCCAAGGCGAGACGTACTTAGGCGGACCGATAGGAGACGGCCTTGAAGAAGGTCTGCAATGCAGACAAGTTTTGCGTCATGCAGTGTTGAAATTGAAATTCTCGTCAGACCATTGTCGCTTCTTCGTCGTGATCAAGTCCGACCCTTACTTCTCTTGGTGCTTTGAGACAATGGCGCGGATCGAAAGACCGAGCATGCATCATTGTCGTCCAGCTCGAAAGCTTTGCTGTTCCAGCAAGAAGCATGACAATGGCGCTATTAACATGAAAATGAAGACGATTCATTTTGCTCGAATTTCTCCGAGCGGACGGTCCGGTTTGCTTCGATGTTGGTGAGTTCCTGAATTCGGTGCGATGCTGTCACCTGCCCGAGCCTCCCTTTTTCCCCGTTGTGTGCTGGCGACCCAGCATACCTCTCCTGACGTTTCAGCCATGATCGACGATCGTCGCTGAAGCATGATACTGGTGATCAGACCGAAGCATGGCGTTGGAAGTCGCCGTCAAGATCGACAGGTGTCAAGGATGCCAACCCTTGACAAGCGAGCTCGTTGGATGATCCGGAAAGGAGTCGCGATGGTGAGCAGCAGACTGACCAGCTGGAATGCAAAATTGTAATTGCACAGGGCGAATTCCTTTCCGTGCACGAACGGCTTTCAAGGCAGCACAGCGCGCAAAGAGCTAAACTGGGAGCTTAAGCGAAACAGGTGCGTAAATTGATTTTCGTCTTTCTTTTCCCGCAAGCTCACACGCTATCTGCAGCAGGCAACCTGCAAAACCTGCATCCTCGATTCTCACGGTAAGCCTCGGTTCTAGCTCTTGCTTGCCCGCATCAAGCGTGTGTAACATACCACAAGGGCGCTTCCGAAACCGCACGCATTCGCATTGTTCGCTTTTTCGACGCCATTGCTGAAAGCCTCTAAGCCAAAAGTGCGATTCGTTTGAACATATCTAGTTGTAGCGTCTGAGACGGTGAAGACACTACGCCAATGGTGCCTCAACGAGGCATCTGCTGTGACTTTTATCCGAGTAGGGGCTGGCGGGCTTCAACGGGGTTGGTGGCTGTTGCACGATCGACCGCCAAGCGCGAAAGAAGGTCCCTGCGAAAGAGATGGTTGGAAGAGCGCCATTCCCAGGCAGAGTGTGTCTCGTCTGGAAGAATGACCCGCCTCGTGCGACGTTCGCTAATGAAATGCCTTGCGTCTACCGATCTTCAACCTACATCCCAGTCCAGACCCCGAAAGAAAAGTCGCCTTTCTTCCCACTTCCCACTTGTCCTTCTTGCCTTTCCCCCGTTCTGAAATTTCGCAATGTAGCCAAAGTGCCACCCAGACATTCCAGTTGGCAATCACTTCTAAGAAAATCAAACCTGGGCGTACGTTTTCTTTCGTTTTTGGCATGAAATCCTCGGTCGGCGACTGCTGTCCTTCTTGAACTTTGAACTGCCTTGCTTGCCTGCTTGCCCACCTTTGTGCAACGGTCCCTGGATTCTGCTTTCTCGCCTTTGCTGGCTGCCTACTACCGTGCCTTTTACCCGCCCTTTGCTTCCCAGGACCGACTCAACTCGATGCTCTGGGACATGCACTTTCGTGTCCGCCCCTGCCTCTCTGCTGTGCTGCTTTCCTTGTTCGCGCCTTCAGCCCCTGTCCGCCGCCGCTGCTGCTGTCGCTTGTACGTTTGCACACTTGCACACTCGCTTGCTCGAGCTGTCAAAGTGGGTGATTCCTCTTAGCTTGCTGCACCACCGCTTTGCTCTCGCCTCGCTGTGTCTTAACCGCTGCCGCTGCCGCCGCCGCCTTCTGCTACTGCTGCTGCTCCTCCTCCTCCTTCTCCTGTTCACATTCCGCCTTCGGAGCTCATAGCAGCGATTCGTTGCATTGCCTATCTTCGTCTGCCTCGCTACCTGCGTGCTTTGGTGCCTGTCCGCCTTCGCGCCCGCTCACAAGCTATCCCTCGGCTCGTAGCTGTCGCAATCTTCAGCAGCAGTACATCGTTGATGGCTAGCAACGGCCTCGAATGCTTGCGAAATTGCAGTCCAGAAACTGCTTCATGCTCTCAGCACCCAGCTTTCGTCTTGCTCCTCCTCGACAATCCGCTGCATACTCCTCGTCCTACTTGCCTCACAGAATTATCGCCGTCTGCTGCCTGGTTCGCTAGCCAGCCAAGTGCAGCTACCTCCATTCCTCCTCTCTCTCCTCTACATAGCTGCCATACTCCGAGGCCTTTGCCAAGCTCACCCTATTGTCCGTCCTAGCTATCAGCTTCCTTGCTTCCCGACCACACCACCTCGTCCGTCGTCCTCACCATCACCTCGCACCAACACCGCCTACGACGTGACCATCTGACTTCAACAGCACCATCTGCTTCATAACTTCACCAGCTCGTAGTCGCCCACGCATTCTCTGCATCCTTCTCTCGACATTCGTCACCAGCTGGACCTAAGCTAGCAGCTCGGATAGCAATTGCCGTCCTCGTCAAAGCAATCGCAGCTAACGGCCTCGCCTCGTCGCGCTCGCACCTCCTCTCGCTCAGACCTCTGTCAACATCAGCAACGTCTGGAACGTCTGCTCGTCAGCTGCCTTTACACTTTCTGCAGCTACCGCTCAATAGCAAATCCCACCTTGCCTCCCCGTTTCACACACGCCCCGACGCTATCTTTAGTAAGAGCCGCTTGTTTGATTACTACCCATGCCCTTGAGTGCAACGTGAGCCGATCTTCACCGCGCTACCGCTCAGTACCACCTCATCGTAAGTACAGGTCCGCATTCCGCAACGAGGCAGCTCCTGGCTATACTTCCTTGATCCTACCACACGACAGGAACTGCTGCTGACCAATCTGCATCTTCTTCTCACATCGATCACGACGCGTACAGATGCTTGCTTCTACTTTGAATCCTCACGCCAACCCGGCGCTCCAGCATAAGGCTACGGCCGAAGACGCTTGGAATCCTGCCGAAGACATGGAGTGCGACGATGACGAGATCCGCGTTGCTGCACCCCTCAAGACAAATGCCATCATTGGCGCTAGCAACAGCGTCATGGCCAACATGGCTTCGTCCCAATCTACACACTCCATCTCATCCTCAAGTAGCTCTGGCGACTTTGAGCCCGAGCTGAGCCAGTCGCTTGGCTCTGTCTCGAGCTTCGACCTCCGAACTCCGCTCAAGCCAAGCCTTGCTGCCAATCACCTCTACGACCCAAGCGAGTCCTTCAACGTCCTTGGTCTTCACAAGCAGTCTGCACCGGTCGCATCGCGCCCTACCAAGAACCTCCTCGCCGAGGCTCTTGCCGCAAGGAAGGTCCGCCCTGCCAACGTCAACCCTACCGACTCGAACGCCTCGGAAGACGCTTCGCCTGCGCCATCACATCAAACCATGACATCAGAAAGTGTTTCGCCCAAGAGTCAGGGCACCGCCAGCATTCGAACTTTCCCGGCTGCTTCGCCTTCATCCCCCCTCAACCGACCCAACAAGCCCAAGCTTAGTCTTCCTGTTCTGGCGGCTTCGGCATTCTCTCGTCCTAACTTCCCCCAAACACCAGGTGGATCCCTCTTTTTTGGTGCTCGCGATGGTGCTGCTACCGGCACTCCCGTCAGCCCTTTCATGCCTCCTACCCCTCTCGTTGCTTCCATGATGGAGGCCGAGCAAAGCAAGCAACTTGCCTCAGGCGGCGAGCGACCAACGCAGAGCGACAATGCCTCTAGGTCATCATTGTCGCCTGACCTTGCACGTGCTTCGCTTCCTTACCCCATTGCCTCTACGCCGCGTCAGGCCAAGCCCGTTCGCGCCCCCCTTCAGCGCCACGGCTCGCTTGGCATGTCGCCTTTGTCGAGAGAATTCGCCGGCGTCAGCATGCGTGGCAAGTCTAAGAGCAACGAGCACCCATCATCCACAGGCTCGCCCATCCCACGTCGAGCCCAAGAGCTCTCGCCTGGTCGCAACCCTGGTTCGCCCTCTACGCTTCTCACACCGCCCTACTCACCGCTTGCTCTGGCCAAGAGCTTGCCGGAAGAATCTTCCGGTCTCGCTTCGCGCAGGTCGAGCAGCTCAAGTAGCAGTGTCTCGTCATCCAGCAGCAAGAAATTCCGAGCCAAGGAGAGCCTGATCGGCGGCGGCACTGACCTCTCGCGATCCTTCAGCGCCAATCGTCTCAAGACCAACGCTCGCACCAAGGCTGCTCCTAAGCCTTTCAGTCTCGACAAGGCCTTCCCTGCCGACTCGCAGAACCTTCAAGCAAACCCAACCAGTCCGCAGCCGCTCTCGGCACCGGCCATGAAGATCTCGTTCGCTGACGATGAGACCGAGGTTGAAATCGACCAACGTATGAGCCCGGAGCCCATGGTCGCCGAGTCGACTCTCAGCGCGCAATCTGACATTGTGCCGAGCATGCCCGTGCCCGACGCATCGTTGCTCTCGCCATGCTCTGCCCTGAAAGCACCTGCCATGGAGAAGTCGTTCAGCGCTCCATTGCCTCCTCCTCAAACCGTGTCGGCTCGTCATCTTGCTGACTACGAGCTTCATCCCCGCTTCGCAGCCAACTACACCCTTGGTGATGAGCTCGGAAGCGGTGGATTCGGCTTCGTGGTCGCAGCTAGGCGCAATAATGACGGCCTTCCCGTGGCTGTCAAGTTCATCTTCAAGGACAAGGTGCCTGCGCACGGCTGGGTTCGCGACCCCAAGCTTGGCGTCATTCCAATGGAGGCATTCGTGCTCAAGGTGGTTGATCACCCTGGTGTCGTCAAGTTCATCGATCTGTTCGATGACCGCAACTTCTTCTACCTTGTCATGGAGCTTCACGGCACTCCTTGGCAGCCACCTGCACCCGAGCCGGTGCCCGAAAGCCCAGCTAAGCAGGCCCGACCTGCCGCCATGCAGCGCAGGACGAGCTGCGACCTGTTCGAATGCATCGAACAGCACTCCAGGTTGACCGAGGAGCAAGCTCGATGGGTCTTCGCACAGGTCGTCGAGACCGTCTGGCACCTCGACCGCATCGGTATTTGCCACCGTGACATCAAGGACGAGAACTGCGTCGTTGACGCTGATTTCAATGTCAAGCTCATCGACTTTGGCTCCGCCGTCATCACCGATGTGCGCAAGCAGCAGCCTTACTTCAATCGCTTCTTCGGCACTATGACTTTTGCCAGCCCCGAAATTTTGCAAGGCAAGCCTTACCGTGCTCCCCACGCTGAGATCTGGTCGCTCGGCGTCTTGCTCTCGATCTTGCTCAGCGGACAGTGTCCCTTCCCTGACCCTGCCGCCGCGATCAAGGGTAGGATCAGCAAACCAAAGGGAGCTTGGTCTACCGACGCCCTCAACTTGCTCCTTCTCTGCCTCGAAGTCGATCCTGACCGCCGAGCAACCATCAGTCAGATCCGGGACCACCCTTGGGTTCACCGTGCTTGGAAAGAGCGAGCCGCCAAGCTGCAGCAAGCTAACGGTGCTGTCTCCTCTGCCTCGCTCTGATCCCAACCTCCTTTTTCTCATCTTTCCCTAACCTTCTTGCATACCGCACATCTCTTTTGCATTGACCCTCCGTCGTCGTCGTACTCGTCGTTTCTTTCTATCATCGCATCTTTCTGCATCTCAACACACTGCTCAGAGCTCTCTTTGACTCGGGCGTATCTAGCATTTTCCTTTATTATCTCAGCATCTCTCTGCATTTTCTCTTCTCTTTCTTCATTTCTCGCATCTTGGTCCTCCTTCGAAGGGGGGCTGTTCTCGTCGTCTGTCTCTACACGCTGTATCACTAGTTTCAAAAGTTGGATTCGAATCGAAAGTTGTCTTTCCATGATCTTCTCACGCTTGGGCGAAGTTTCACTTTGAGCTCAAATCGCATTGCAATCGAGACTTGAACACATGCACGTCATCCTTGTCCTTTGTATTGAGACTTTGCTCCATTAATTCTTAACACTTTGTGTCAAGGTGATGTATCTACACTGTTTTTCCTCACCGCCCTCCATTCTCCTCTTCAGATCTGCAGACTAGACAACCCCTTCTGAATCCCACCCACCGCCGTTCCCTGCGCAACACTGAAGATGCACAATCTTCCATCGACACCACTGGTCGAAACCAACTCCACATTCTCCCTGTTCCCTTTGAACGCCCTCACGCTGGTAATGGTGTTCTGGTGGGTAGTGTGAAGTTCACCATCGGCGCCAACGCTTGCGCCTGCAACGGCGCCTAAGTTCCCTGCAACTGCGCCGCCAGCTCCACCACCGGCAGCGGAGGGTGTGGGGGCGGGGGAAGAGGACCCACCGCGACTATCGGCGCTTTTGAAGCGGTTAAAGGCTTCGTTGTTGAGTCTGCCCGGTCCAGAGAGACCGGGGGCTTTGGGGGGAGGGGGAGGGGGAGCGCCTTTGCTAGCGGCGGCTCCGGCAGAGTCGAGCGATTTCACGATCGTCCATCCCTGTTGGGCGTCACCTTGGAAAAGGACGGGTTGACAATCGTGTCCCGCTGCGATAAGTTGGTTTTCGTTGACGAAAGTCAACGTCACGTAGGGCAAAGTTGGAGAGCGAATGGTGTGAACGGCAGCAGGAGGCTGTTCGGGTCCCGAGGGGTAGACGACGGTCAAGCTAGAATCGTGACCCACGAAAGCAAGGACGTCACCGCTAGGGCTAAAGCTTACACCGTGAACCCAACCGCCACTAGGAGTGGAGAATTCTCCGCAGACGGTACCGAAGGGGAGTCGTTCACCCCAAACACTGGGAGGGGGTTTGGAATCGACGCCTTTGATGTAAGCGCTGAAAACGCGTGCTTTCATATCGGCACATCCGGCGGCGAGCAGAACGTTGTTCTCGTGCCAATCCAACGAGAGTACTGTCGACCTGAGCGGACGCTTGATGTGCTTTGCAACCCACCAATCGTTGTCCTCTTCGAAGGAGCAAATGCTAATAATCCTGGCTCCGGAGGCAACGGCAAATTTGTCCTCCTTAGGACTCCATCGTACGAACGTTGCAGCTCGGTTCAATCGCAAAAGAACGAGGGTGGGCTTCCAAACCTGAGCGCCCGTCTGAGAGTCAGGCTGAAGCTGCCAAACGTAAGCATTACGGTCCTGAGAACAGGTCACGATGCGGTTGGAGGAAGGCGCCCAATCAATGCCGGTGACGAGCTTGTCGTGCTCAGCAAGAGTATGCTCCAGGGTCCATCCAGAGGGAGTGGAGGCGTAAATGTGAACAATGTTCGAGTTGGGAGAGACGGCAACCTTGGTTCGATCGGCGTTGAACGAGTGAGCAGTCAAAGGGCCGAGCGACAGTTGGTGTACTTGGGTTGCCATGATGGGCGACAAAGTTGACGGCGTGGATGTAAAAAGAGAAAGCGAGAGTGTGTGTTAAGAGAAGTGATGCTGGGAGGACTCTAGCAGTCGACTACCAATGCGAAGACGGTGGAAAGATACAAGTAGAGTATGAGGTGGTGATGGAGGAAGAAGAGGGGAGTGGTTGTCGACCGTAAGCGATATCGGTATCTGCCCCGCACAGCCTTGCCAGTGTGTGAGTATCGCGGTTGGAAAAGGACGATGGCCCATCCGCAAGCGCTCGTCATCGCCGGCTCCACCTGCAGATCGGCAGCCTCGTCCAAGGCATGGCGAGCATTTCCACACTTATCGAAATTCACACGCTATCGCGCCCGATTTTAAATGTATGCAAGACTCACTTAAAATCGGGCGCCTCAATACACCAAATGCAAGAGTCGGATCCGCGTTGACCGGAAGCAATTTTCGACTTTCTTCTTGCTGTGCCTTTGCGGACTTGCTCGTGTAACAATATTCGTGTTGCGACGGCTTCCTCTATATCCTCATCATCCTTTCTCTATCCTAATCGGCGACGGTCATCCCACATCTACCCAGCATGACCACATCAGCTGCGCGCTTCGGCGGCTCTCTCAGGCAGCTCGCTCAACATTCTTCAGCATCGATCGCTGGGTCCAGCACCCGTACTTTCGCTACATCAGCTATCGCCTCTGCTGCCGCCAAGAAGCCTGCTTCCGTCAAGAAGAAGGCCGTTGTAAAGAAGAAGTCCGCACATTCCGGCCCTCGTTCCACCGGTGGCCGTCGCAAAGGTGGCGCCGACTCCTCAGCCGGTCTGTCCAAGACTTCCGAGTTCCATATCGATGCACCGGACATGTCGCACCTGCCCCTCCTCCACGCTGAGAGTCTGACCCCTGCCTCTGCAGGTCAGACTTTCGCGTTCTCAGAACAGACTCTCGCGGCATTCAAAGCTTTCGGACTGCCACAGGAGCTGGAACGTGAATTTGCTACCCAACCAAAACCTCGCTCGTTGGTGCGACAACAAACACTCGATTTGCTCGACAAATTGGATGCTGCTTCGAAGGATAAGAAGGGAGCTAGCGTCGTATTGGACGGTGCTAGGGGCTCAGGTAAATCGACTTTGCTGGCGCAGAGTATCGCTTACGCATTGGACGACGGTTGGGTGGTCATCAGCGTTCCAAGAGGGGTCAATTTGATCAACTCTTCGACGCTTTACACTTATAGCGCGCAGCACAAGACTTATTTGCAACCGGAAGCAACAAAGAGCTTGCTCGAGGCAGTACTCAAGGTCAACGGTGCCGCTCTGAAAGCGATCAAGACTGCAGAGGCTGTCGAAGTGGACGGAAGCAAGATCGAGGCGGGCACGTCGCTCGAGACGTTGGTCAAGCGTGGAGTGGACGATGCGACGTCTGCTGCAGGAAAGCAGACTTTGCTCGAAGCAACGTTGAAGACGCTAGCGAACCAAACCGAGCGTCCGGTCTTGGTAGCAGTTGATGACGCACAGTCGCTCTTCCGTACATCGCTCTACAAAGATCCTGACTTTATCCCACTCGAGGCATTCGAACTCGGCGTACCCCGCGCGCTCCTCTCCCTCCTCCTCCCCTCTTCAGCCATCCGCCGCGGCGCTTTCATCTCGACCCTCTCCACCAGTCATACCGAATTCACTTCGCCTCCAGAACTTCAACTCGCCCTCGCCGAAAAACGCGGTGAAACCCTCATCACCCAAGCCATCAACGCTTACACCAAGGTTACCCAGCAGCACCTCGATCACGCGAGATCCGTCGTCCAAGCTGCTGACGTCGTAGACACCAGCAAGGCGCTCAGCAAGGGAGAGGCAGCAGAGATCTTTAAACAGTTGAAGGAAGAGAAGAGGCATTGGAGTGCGGTCAACGATGAATTGTTTTTGGAAAAGTTGGTCGAAACTGGTGGAAATGCTAGGTTGTTCAGTAAGAGCTTGATTAGTACTCTTTTGTAGGAAAAGGTGTCATTGGCGCATCAATTAGTTTGATATTGTTGTAGCATTAGTCGTTGTTGATGTCCGTGTGTGTCTGTGTTGATGTTGGTTACGGTTAGCTAAGAGTGTAGATTCCTACAACTTTCAAGGCCAGTCGATCGCAAATCGGGCCGAACAACGGTCGATGAGATACGAGAAGAATGCCCGTGTAAGTTAATTCAAGGAGGTCGGAGTTGAGGCGTAGCGAGGCTTCTTTGGCTTTTTCTTTGCCTCGGCTCTGCGTGTATGAGTGCGTGTTGGTCTCTGCTGTCAACCCTTACTTTTGAATTTTGAGCCAGGGTGCAGTGCAACAGAACACAACGCGCGGGTCCAACTTTTTGTGTTGTTTGCAACGCACGCACGCACGGCAAAGCGCACAAAGCGCACGCGCAGAAACAGCACAGCCAGCAGGCAGATTAAAGTATCAGCACGGCGGGCTGTTACAGTGTCTCGCAGATTGAGTCTTGTTCTCAGATGAGGATGAGACACACCGAAGCTTGTTCGGATCCTGGCAACCTCCATCTTGCACCATCAAGCTTCGAGGAGAGCTTCGGCGGCAATCTCAGCATTCCGACATCAGACTTACAAAGGAGCGACATCAGTAGCGGCACTTACAGCTTTCGGCTGGGCTTCTTGCCGAACGAACCGACGAATTAGTACGCAACATCAAGCCGCGCCGTTTCGAGCGAAGAGCTCTAATTGAGCATCGCAGTCTCCGTGTCCGCACTTCCGATACCTTTCTCACGATACAATCCACTCTACCGACTGAGCCGATGGAACCGCACTGCAGCTTCACACCAATATGGCGACATTAGCAAGCTCTTCCAAGGGCAGCTCATCACAGGACAGCGGTCCATCTTCGGTTCCATTCCGAGGCTCTTCCGTACCCAAATCTCGAAGAGCGGCTGCTGCTTTGGCAGCATCCTCATCAACAGCTACGTCACAGTCACAGTCACAAACACGCAGCCCCATCTCGGACACTTTCTTTTCGACATGGCTGCTGATCGATACGGACGACAACGCCCTTCCTTTCCTTCGCACCCTACATGACCCATCCCTCTCAAGCGGCTCAATATCTCCAGCAGCAAGAAGCTCTGAGAAGCTTACCGAGTCAACCAACACGGTCATCTCTTCGACTGCTGCACACACTTTTTCTAAAGCACCCTCTACAAACTCGAATGTCAGATCGCAAGCCTCCAAGTATGAGAATGGGCTAGCAGCATCATCAGCGGCAGCCGACGGTACTGCAGCTAATGGAAGCAGCAGCGAAAAGGATCGACGAATGTCTCTTCCGCAGGGGCAGGCTGTCAACGGATCAGGCAACACGGGTCGTAAAGGTTTCATGTCTCGACTCAGAGGAACAGGAGGAAGCGTCTCGAGCTCCCAGGTCTTCACCCCACCCTCATCTGCATCGAGCAGCGCAGCGCCCATGTCAACATCAGGCAGTTGGTCACTCGTTGATCCTCCCACACCGATCAAAGAGGATGCCACCGCGAAAGGTCAGTCAGGTCGAGCAATTCATCTTGCCTTCTCAAAGCTAGCGACAGACTCTGCGATAGAGCATGCGCAAGGGCTTGTCGCACGCGCATCGCCTTCTCTCTTGCCGAGCACAGCACAAGGGTCATCGTGCCCAAGCGAACAAGTCTGTTCAGCTCGCTTTGAAGCGGAGGGGATTGCAGCACTGGCACAGAAGCTGAAACCGGAAGCGATATACATTGGCTCAGCGCGAACAGGATCGAAAGGTGACTCATTGCAAGCTCAACTCGAAGCACTTCTCTCCTCCACTAACTCGGCGACGAAGCTTATCATCATCGAGCCTGCCACCGTGCGGCAATTTGCACCAGCCCAGGCATTAGCTCTGTCAGAATTCGCACGATCTCGCTCCATCACTCTCTCCCTACCTCTCCGTTGGTCGACCATGTGGACAGCAAGCATTGACGAGACCCTGTCAGGGCTCGAGCTGCTACACGACATCGAAATGGAAGAGACACGCAGCTCAGCAACGGCAAATGGAACTAGCGAAGACGTGGATCTCAGTCTTGACAAGGAGTTTGACGTCAGCCTGTCCAACATCCCCACTGGACTTTCGGGTACGAGGCTCAATGAGATTGCGGAATTGGACACCATTCGAGAGCAAGTAGCACAATTGCAGAGAGATCTACAGAACAAAGATCGGAGGATAGCAGAGCTTGTACGACAGACCGACGAGCAGAGCAAAGCATTGGCGGATGCGAATCAGAGCAAGACGGAAGCATTGCTGCAGGCGAAGACTGGCTCGACCGCTTCAGCAATAGTGCCCGCCACGCCAGATCGTCGAGACCTTGGCTCCAGTGCAACACCATCGCAACAAGAAGCAGCAGCAGTGGATGCTACAACACCAATCGTGCTTACAGCAGCGCAAGAGCCTTCGTCGCAAATGCCGAGAACGCCTACTTCAGCACTAAGGACACCTTCTGCGCAGTTCTCGAGTACTTCGCCGTCAGGTCTCTCACCCTCGCTCCCTGTGCCTACCTCATCCTCCAATCTGGCAAAGATCTCGCAACCCTCTCGATCACCCTCGACTGCCGCTGCTAGCTCTCCCGGCGCCACGCCTGGTCTCGAACCAGCAGCGCCCATCCTTTCCCCCTCGACTCGCCAAACCCCATCTTCCACCTCCTCCGGCTCCTCGGGCAAAGTTATCGCCGCGCTCACCACCGAGCTCAACACCACGAAGTCGCTCCTTGAAGCGACACGTACAGCTCTCGCTACGGTCAAAACGCAATCCGCAGCCTACCAAGCTTCAGCAGACGAGATGCGATCCACTCTGTCCCGCGCTCGCCTAGAAAACGATTCCTCCATCACCATCCTCGCTCGTAAAGATCGACAGATCTCGGAAGCGCTAGAACGCGCGCGAAAAGCCGAAAGCGAAGCCAAGGAACTCGGCAGAGCATCTCGAGAATGGGGTACACGTGTTCGAGAAGTTGAAGACGAACTTGGAAAGGAGAGAATGAAACGCAGCCGAGCCGAACAAAACTACGACGCCCTCGCATCCGAATGGAAGACCGTCCGCGTACGCCTCATTGACGAAGTGAAGGAACTCAAACAGAGCCATGCCGAACAGCTCAAAGAGTTGGCAGAGGAATACAAAAAAGTTCTCACCTTCAAAGACCGTCTCAAAGAAGAATGGTCTGGCTACACACCCAGCATCGAAGGCCAAAACGAAGAACCGCAGGTCTTAGGCCCGCAGAAATTGGTAGCAGAGATCAAAACCCTCAACACCGCAATGCAGGCTTACTTGGCGAAAGAAGTCAAACCTCTAATGCAAGGTTTGAAAGCCTTGGAGGAGCGGGAAAGCAAAGAAATCGGCGAAAAGTTGGGTTACCTGACGGACGAGTTGACTAGGATCAAGACACTAATGCGGAGGGGAGATGTAACGAGCGCCGCCCAAGTGCCCCCTGGACCTCTGTAAGCTAGATTCATCCTTGTTGCTTCCATTTCACAATTCATTTGGCCCACTTTACGCACAGAAACAAGAGACCAAACCCAAAGACGATGCGCCTTCGTAGCAGCGCGAATTCAGATGTGCAACCAAGGAAAAAAGAAGAAACGTATTTTTTCGAGAACACCGCATTATTTTACATGATAGTGAAGGAGGATCGAAGAACCAAAACACAGAAGAAGAATCGATGACACCGAGAGACGACAGACCGTAACGCCAAGCTTTGCGAGACATTGAGCGCTTTAGCCCCGAGTCATTTCTCTTAGTTTTTTGTATTGAGTCGCTTGGTCAAACCCAAACCCAAATGTAGCCTGACCCTCCTCTTTGCGTTTCGTTCAGCAAAGTGAAGGCAAGCTCAAGGCGCACCCCCCTGCGCCAACCGCATCTTCTCCTGCTCCAATCGCTGATACAACAGGCTCACCGCCATCTGAATGTTCGGGGGAGGTCCCGTAATCGTCACCAACCTCTCATTTCCACTGCCACCCGCAGCAATCCCAGCACCGGGCTCCATGATCTTGATGTGACTCGCCGACATCGAACGGATCTCGTTGATCTTGCTACCTCCTTTGCCGATGATGCAGCCGACGAGGTCGTTGGGAATGAAGATCTGTTGAGTTTGGCTACCGGGTGGAAGTTGAGGTGCAGCAGGGTTGGGAGCGTGCGGGTTGGCACCGCCGAAGGCAGCGCCGGCGGGTCCACCGGGTGCGCCGCCGATGGGGGCGCCGTAGCCAAAGGGTTGCTGTGCGCCGTAAGGTGCGGCTCCGCCAGCGCCTGGGATGGGAGGTTGGCCAGGCGCGCCACGGGAGGGACCACCAGCGGTGGGGCGGTAAGGAAGGTTGTTGGCATTGCGATCTTGATGTTCGAGCAAGATGGTACCGACGTAGTAGACGGCGATGTGGACGGCGTCAGCGACACCAGAGATCGAAAGGACGCGTTCGGTGGATTGGGGGAGCATGGCTTCGCCGGCGGTAAGACGGGCACCGGAGGCTTCTTGGATCTCCTTGATCTTAGAGCCTTGCTTGCCGATGACGGATCCCATGCGAGAATTGGGGACAATGAAGCGGATAGTGACCGATTTGGAGCCAGGAACAGAGGGCTGGTCAAAAGGCTCGTCGTTGATTCTGCGGACGATGAGACCGAAAGCCTAGAAGGAAGGGCAGAAGTGCACGGATTGTGCGGAAAATAATCAGCATTTGTCTTTTGTAACTCGTGCAGGACCGAGCCAGGGGACGAATCTTACCTTGCTGACAGCGTCAAGAGGACCAGAGACGGTCAAGATGCGCTCGGGGTTTCCCGGAATGATTTCGCTCTGTACAAAACAACGGCGGAAGAGGAAGCAGAGTACGGTCGTTGTCAGCACAAGAAGTCTTCCGGAAAGTACTACGAAACAAAGATGGGGTCCCACAACTTACGATGTTGAGACGGGCGTTGCTCTTGTCGCGAATCTCGTTGATGTGCTTGCCGGATTTGCCGATGATGATACTAGCGTCGCTGGTCACAATGAGGGTGCGCATCGAAATCTGTGTTGCCTGCGTTTCGGATGAGTCGCCCACGCTACCGGCACTGCCAGCTACCTGGTCGCCATCCTGACCGGCACCATTGGATACGGAGCTGCTGTCGCCCTTGTTATCACTGCTGGAGGTGGCATCTGCGGTGACGCCGGACCCGAGGTCGACGGCGTCCTGCTCCTCGTTGACGGGCTTTGTGGGGGCGTCGGAGGCCATTGTTTCGGAAGAAGGTGCGGAAGGGGAAGAGGGAGTCTCAGCCTCCTTTTCGGTTTCAGTCTTGACGTTTGCTGCCTCTACGTTGGCACGTTTGGCTTCGGGTTCAGGGGTGCTCGATTGGTCTCGTTGACGCTTTACGACTTCTGACATGTTGCAACCGTGAAGGGAATGCAAAGTTGAGGTAAGAACGGAGAACCAAAAAGGAGGGGGCTTGAGAGGATCAGTAATCACAATCCAGCTTGAGGAGAGGCGCGAGCGAGAGTGGTTTGAGGAAGAGGGAGATCCAGTCGGGATCCGGGAGCAGAGGGTACAAGGTGGAAGATGAGGGCGACGAGCGGAAGGAAGGGATTGCGTACGACTGTAGGCGAGGTGTGATTGGAAAGAAGGGAAGATGGGAAGAGGATGAATTGCTGAAAATCAGCAAGTGTAAGAGCGGAAGGGAGGAATGGATCGCGGTATGTCGCTTTGCTGGAAGGTGAGCGTGATAAAGCTGTATGCCAGGATTTCCGCAAAGCAACGGCCCTTTGCCGGGTCCGTCTACGCCTTGTGACCGGCAGGAAGAGGCGATAGCAAGAAGCAATGGTAGGCTGTCTTCTGCGCTGTTGCAGGTTGTATGGCGAATTGGTCGAAGATAGCTGAGCCGGGAAGAAAGTAGATCGGGCACAAGACTTACCTTAGATTAGGCGCCGTTGTCTCTTACCAACAAGTATGTCTGTTTGAAGCTTCTGACTGGAGCAGAGAGCTATGTGCAATTATGATAGGCTATACGAGGGTGATATTTGACGAAGAGACGGTATAATGAATCGACGAGAGTTAGGTGGATCGAAAATGCAGAATGTCGTCCAGTTTGAAGAGAAAACGGGCGAGATTGAATGCAAAA
Organism: Pseudozyma sp. M118-08B; assembly: GCA_037039655.1. Lineage (NCBI taxonomy): Eukaryota > Fungi > Basidiomycota > Ustilaginomycetes > Ustilaginales > Ustilaginaceae > Pseudozyma > Pseudozyma sp. M118-08B. Next base: position 13,830 of record JAXQGJ010000158.1, on the reverse strand, counting down.
AGTTCGACGAGATGATGATGATGATACTAGGTACCGCCGAAATCGATGCTGCGAGTCGAAAGGATATCGATCGAAGTTGACGAAGAAGTCGAGGAGCGGAGAGAGGTGGGAGAGACGAAGAAGGAACGAGATGATGAGGTGGAGTTGTCAAAAACGCCCAAAAGCCAAAGCTTCAAAGCTCAAAAGCTCACAGAAGAGGCTGAGGCGCTGAGAAGACTCGGTTTGCCGCAACTCTGCGTCAAAGCAGCAGCGCGGTCAACTCAGTTTAGCAGCGAAGACGCAGGAACTCGCCGCCTCAGCCTTTTCTTATTTTTCTAATCTGGGAAGCAGGGAGCAAAGTAAGAAAAGCGTACGCTTTCCCACCGTGTCTCGATTGAAATTGGATTTCCCCTTGTCAATTTGTATTCGAACAGTGGTGGGTCATTACGAAAAATGTGCGTAGCTTGGGAGCGCAAACAAGAGTGAGAAGAAGAAGTGTCCGCTGCAAGGCCGGCTGCTGATGCTCTCATTTGGTGGTGATCGTGTGAGAAGGACCCTTAACACCTTGCCTCGTATGGGCTTTCTACCTCCTCCTGGAAGCAACATGACCCCAGCAGCTGACAAGGAACGCTGCAGCGGACTCGATAAACGCTATCTCTGATTTCTCTTCCTCTCAATCACGAATTCAGATATTGAAACAGAGTCGGGAAAGCCGTCGGAAGAAGCCGACTCAAGACTGGAAGAATCAGCTTGCGGATGCGCTTTCGAAGAGCTTTCGCATTCCCCGCCGTTCGCACCTTTCAAGGCCTTCCATCGGCTGGTCTAGCTGCGCATCCCCGTACTGCGAAAGAGGAGTATCGGATTCACCGTGTGTTCAAGTCATTCAAACGAGGCGTGAGAACGTCAATCCGGCCGCCTTCCGACTATGATTCCTCCTTCCATGGCCATCCTGCATCTTTTCGACGCTTGATCGAGCCTTGACATGTGAGAATCGTATGATTGTTGAAAGAAAAGCCTGCTAAAAGTACAAGGCATCAAGATGCCTAAGCGAGAGAAAAAGGTCGTTGGAATCGTTTGGTCTATCGTCGAACAGGAGGTCTTGATCCAGCAGCACCTCCCGTGCTGGCACCTGTCGTTGATCCGCCACGTCCGCGCCGCGCTTGTGCTGTTTTGTTGATCACATTCAAGATGAGAGTGGACGTCAGTATATCCGATGATCAGCCGCAATGCATCAGCCTGATATGAGGGGTAAATGATGCCAAACTTACCTCTGAGAATAGTAGCTCGACCACGGGCACTTCCGATACCTCGGCCCTTCATCGCGTTGGGCCCGATGCGCTTGAACATGGGAGCTTGTTGAAGCATGTCTGGTACGATAACGAATCGGATCATGTTGCCTCGGATGTAAACGTTTTCCAAATGTGACTGCTTGCCATCGGGTGCTGTGACTGTGATGTCCTTCATCGCTACGTTGAGATTGTCCTCGGCTGTATATACCATCGCAAACAGAGAAGCAAAGGGAAACAGACGGCATTGTGAGCAAGCTTTTCATTTGATCAGGCAAGAGTAGTCGGATAGAGCTGACATCGGAAAGAAACTTACCATCGTAAAGGGTGCCGCGGTAGGAAGCTCCGCCTTTGAGTTCAACTGTGATGACGTGGCCCACTGCCTCGTGGATGAGCTTGACTGGGATACCGATGGTTCCCATTGTGAACGTCTGTCTTCGGAAAGGCCGATGTTGATGTGTGGTGCGAAGAAGAGGCGGATGGCCGGTTAGCAAATGTGGAGAGATGTAGCTTGTAGTGTTTCCAAAGCTGCTGCCACTTTCTTGACGTGTGTGTGTTGGAGAGCGTCACGCGAGACCCGAGCTTTTCTTCCCCGATACCCCGATGCTTCACTATCACTTTGAAGGAAAAGAGCGGCACAGGAATTGAAATTCCGCGTTGCCCGATGATGGATTTCTAGATCAACAGAGAGACAGGGTTGCGGAGACACATGAGAAAATGTGTGTGCAGGAGAGCTGCGTGTGTTCGCCGATGAGCGTTGCCAACCTGAGTTCTCAGTGGAAAGTGACACTCGCCGAAAGCGCAAAGGCCATGCGTCGTTGGTAAGGCAATCAACCGGTTCCTCGATTGCTCAGCTTAACCTTCTCTTCCTGACGCTCTCCTTCTTCCTCCTCTCTATCACAGCATCATCCTCATCACATCTATCGTGAATCCACAGCCCCATCCGCTGTTACAACTCACTCGGTGACACTCAGGTTTCTTCACGATGGCGTTCTACAGCGCAGGACCCCTCTCCCCCGGCTATAACTCCACTTCGGCATGGGGAGGCAACGATAACACCGAAGAAGATCCTTGGGGCGCTTCCGGCGCATCCACTTCCGCTGGAACATCCGCAGCTCCACCCGCTACCTCTCCTGGAAACGGTGGCTTCGGTGCTGTCTCTCCACCGGGGGGATTCACATCTTTCTCAACGCAACAGCAGCAGCAAAACCGATCTTACTTTGGTAACGGCGGTGGAGGTACCTCTCTCGCGCAGGAAGCTGATGCGTATGGCAACGACTCGACGGATGCAGGCTTTGGTGGAAGCAGGGGCATGCAACGAGCTGATTCCGGTTTTGCGGCCGGTCAAGATCAATTTGGAGGAGCGGCAGCGACACAGCAGCAACCTCAGCAGCAGCAACACTATTCGAACGCACAATCCTCACCCAGCACATATGGTTCGGCCATCAGCTCTATTGATCAGCCGCCCGTCCATCGTTCTCTCCCTCACGATCATCAACAACAACAGCAGCAGCAGCAGCAACAGCAACAGCAACAGCAACAGTCGCATCCTGCTTCCCCCTCGACACCGAACGCAGCCAACACTGCATTCCAACAGTCCGGCGCATTCCCATCCGGTGTCTCCTCCTCCTCGACCTCATCAGCTGCAACCGGCGCAGCGGGCGGTGCATCGCGCTTTCAATCCCACACCCCCTCCACCCTCCTTCCTCACGAACCAGCCGGCTTCTCCTCCACCCAATCTTCCACCCCTTACGGTCATCCCGCACCCCGCCAACTCGCCCCTGGCTATCCCCTCCCTGCATCGAACTACACCATCCCTGCCTACTCGCCCTTTGCACGCGTTGATTCGCTATCCACACCACGCAGGGAGACGGTAGAAGACATGTACGGCGTACCCGAAAACTTCTTGGAAGTCGAAGTACGTAATCCTTTAACACACGGGGTTGGGAGGAAAATGTATACGGATTACGAAATCGTAACGCGCACCAACATCCCCGCTTTCAAATTGAGGTATAGCAGCGTTAGGCGGAGGTACAGCGATTTTGAGTATTTCAGAGATATACTCGAGAGGGAGAGTACAAGGGTGAACATCCCCCCTCTGCCGGGGAAGGTGTTTACGAATAGGTTTACGGACGAGGTGATCGAATCGAGAAGAGAAGGCTTGGAGAGGTTTTTACAGGTCGTAGCGGGTCATCCGCTCTTGCAGACGGGAAGCAAGGTCATGGCTGCTTTCTTGCAGGATGGAGGTTGGAGTAAGGATCAATGGCTGTAAAGAGGGGGGCTGGCAGCGCGGACCGAGATTTGGTTTTCTTATTGTATCTTCATGCATCGCCTCAGTAGGTGAAGCAATCTTACAATTGTCTTTTGCACAAGGTGCTCAGACTTCATAGCGTGCAAACCGGCGGTGCTTGCTGCCATGATGGAATGAGTCAAGTTGATGAATTTGACGGTTTCGGTTTGGAGCAATTCACACATCTGCCTTTCTGCGCAGACTGCTCAAGCCGATCCAATCTGTGAGGCAATGACTGAACGACGCACTCACACAAGACAACCCATCGGGAGTTCATCACGAATGAAACCGTTTCACCAGAAAAGACATTAGTATTGCTTCCGCATCCTCCCCTTCTTCCTCTTGTCACCTTATGTACGAGATTAATCAGAATCGACAATCTCAATCACATCAACCTTCCCCGCCGCCTCTGGTTTACCGCTTTTCCTGGGCGAGACAGACTTACTCTGGCCTCTCGATACCGTTCTCTCCCTCTTCGCTTCATTTGCGCATTTCTGATCGTTGTGCGTTGCAACCTCTGGCTCGGACTCTGTTTCGCTTCCTTCCTCTCGTTGTTCTTCGTTTCGTTGCATTTGCGCTGCTGCCTCTTGCCTATCGACGTCCATTGCTGCTTCCTTCTCTTCCTCGTTTTCTTCCTCTTCATCTTCTTCGGATGCGAGCAGGTCGTAGACACTGTCAATCTCTTCTGGGCTAAGCACGATATCTGCCAGATCACCAGCTACATCAGCGATCGCTTCGAGCAACATCGAGACTCTATCCAGACCACTGATCGTTTCCTCCACCTCGTCGACGAGAATCTCTTCCTCTGATGGTGTCAAAAGCACTTTATCCTTCCCGTCCGTGTCTTTGATCTCCTGGGCCGTTTTGGCAGCTCGTTTGCGCAGATCCGGCAAGAGACCTGCGAGAAGTTGGCGCTCAGAAGCAATCCAATCTGGCTCTGAGCAGAAAGCAATCCGGGAGAGCGCGACGATGAAACTCTGTCGAATGCCGTTGAGCATGCTGTACGTCTCTGGCTGATCAAGTTTGGTGGCCAACGAGATGGAGCCCATGCGCTCCTGTGCGCCTGGGGAGGTACGCTCGAAACGATGGTCCGCAGAGAGTGGGAGAGGATAATTGTAGAGCAGATTGAGTAGACGTGTGTCCATGACGATGCGCTCTGTTGCTTGAACCAGGTTTGCTCCCGATGGATCGAGAACCGGAGTCGTTGTCTTGAATGAACCCGGTCGGAAGCTGGGATAGCGTGGTGGTAGCATGAAGGTCGGTCGGCTTTGTAACCAGACGAAATCGGAATCCAAGGAGAGACAGCGGATGAGAGCAGCAAGGAGCGCTGCACTATCGGCAAGCACGATGAGCGTGTCGGCGGATCGTAGCGCTGCCTGTGTGAGGAAAGTGAGGATACTGCAATGCAAAGGGTGCCATTCGCTTTCAGGCAAATCGAACCGTCTGTCGACAAGATGCTTGACAAGAAGCTCCAACACGGGAAAGCGTGCGTTGGCACGCGGTCCGCTCGAGTGACTCCCAACTCGTCCCGTGCTTTGAGGGTCTGCCTTAGAGGCCAAGCACTCGTGCACCAGAGGCGCATTCGAGACGGCTGAGCTGAGCATGCGAACGACGTTGGAGATGATGAAGTTGGACCTGTCAGGATGCAGGAGCTTGTGGAGCGTGCCGGGTCGCTGAAGGAGACGCAGAGGGTGGTGGCTTGAGGATAGACTGGCATCCGGACACTGCGACATCGCCTCGAGCGTTTGGACCACAGCATGTAACAGATCCTCGCGTGCTTCCGACGACAGGATCCAGTCGCCCGGTTCTAGTCTTTCCTTCTGCTCTTCAGTCAGTTCACTATGTTTGCCTTGTGTATCATCCACTGCACGAGATGCACTTGAGATTGCATCACCGCTCCCCAGTGGAGGTCGACAGTCGTCCATGCATTGTGCAAGTATATCACGAAGATGGATCGGAGTTGTCAATCGAGTCCATCGCGCTTGAGCCTCAGCGTCGCTGGAGCCTAGGAAAGACAACTCGCTGCGCTTAGCTTCAGGATCCGTTTTCAAGCATTCGAGATCCATCCAGAACCTCGGCAATGTCGAGACGAGACACGAAACCAGGCGCAAGACGTCGGTCATCAGGTCGGTCTGACAAGTGCGGAGAAGGACGCCGGCCATGACCATGAGCGACGAAGCGATCGCTTGTGAGAGCTGCATTGTGGCGAATGCGAAGGTGATCTCTTCGACGTCGATTTCTGCGTCTGGATCTGGCAGCAGGCGGAAGGCGTCCTCCCGCTCTTCAGGTTCCATGACTCTGGCTGTGCTGAGCTGAGTGAGGAGGGTCTCGACAGCTTTCCTGTATCGGAAGTGCAAAAGTTTGGGGCAGTCGGAGACGAGGTTGGCCGAGATGAGCCGACTGAGCGTGCTGGTGTTGGGAACCTCTGATGTCTGCTTCTGAGGATGTGAGCCTGATGGATTGAATTGATTCGAGGGATAGGCATCAGGAGCGGCTGCTGCGTGTGAGGCATGGGAGAGCAGAAGCGATACGATGGTAGTACGCCGATGCAAGATCTCTGATACCGCCGCGAGGTAACTGTACTCCTTCTTTGCATTCAGAGAGCTTGTTTGCACCACATTCGGATCGTGCTGAGCAGCTGTTGCTGTGGTGCTTGAAGGTGATGCCGGGCGATCAGCCATGACGATGTCTGCGTGATCTACTTCACCGAATGCCATTGTTTGATCTTGGTCCGCATCCCAATCGGCCGGCGCAAGCGTGCCCGTTTTGGGAGGCTTAGAAGGAGACTGCCTTTGCTGCTGTCTGATCTTGTCCTGAACAGGGCCAAAGTCAGCAAAAGAGTTCTGAAGACCGCGGAATGCTTTTGTCTTGATTGCCGAAGTTCCTGCTGTAGGAGGTCGTGGAAAGACGGGAGCGGGTTTGGTGGTTGATCTGGTAGGTGTGCCTGGCTCATCGCGATCTGCGGGGGTTTCGGCGAAGCGCTGACGATTGCCGGAGCTTCCGCTACCTCGCATACCAAAGCGATTGGCCTTTGTTGGCGTGGTGAGACCGGCCCTGACTTGACTCTCTTGCCTCCTGTCGACGTCACGCAGGCCAACGGGCGGGAGGCGTGCCACGCTGGAGGGCCAGATGCGGCGACTTGTGTCCTGCTCGACTCTGCGAAAAGCTGTCTCAGTCTCTAGTCGTTGAAGTCGACGTTCCTGATCCTTTTGCAGACGATCGAGAGCAGCCTTGTGTTCTTGTTCACGCAAGACTTCCCGCTCTCGAAGCTGTGAATTTTCCTGATTGAGCTTTGTCAGGTTCTGGCGAACGACAGACACCTCGCCAGACTTGCGATAGGCTTCCTGTTTGAGCTTATCGACCATCTCTTCCTGTGCTTTTTGTGCGCTTCGAAGCCTTTCGACTTCGGCCCTAAGCTTTTCTAGCTCATCATTGTCGACAGGGTGTTGACGTGGTGCGGCAGCATTGGTGGTGGTATGTCGACCCAGATCTGGCGGTTTCTGCGCTGTGACTCTATTGCGATGGCTCTCCTGTGGAGGCAGTGGAGCGTTGCTGTGGTTGTTGTTGGTCGATGTTGAAGCATGGGGCTGGGATGCAGGCTGTTGAGACATGCGTATAGCTTCTTCCTCGACCTGATCAAGAGCATTGTTGGTAGCCCACCATTGATCGTCATCGTTGTCGCCAAACTCTTCATGACGAAAATTGCGCACGATCACCTGATCAGGCTCAGGTTCGGGTGCTCGACGGGTGGATGGTTTTGATGGGTCAACGACATGGCTGAGGTTGGACGGACCTGGATCGAGTCGTTGCCTCTTTGCGGATGGTTGGACGAAGGTGCCTCTTCGATTTGTTGGGCGATATGAGCCTGTGTTGAGGCGGAAGGAAGTATTGGATGGTGTAGCGGCATTAGACGTGGATGGCTTTGGTGGTGGCTGCACAGCTTGTGAAGCAGTGTAGGTGGCTTCTACCTGTGCTAAGCTTTCCTCGAGCTCCGGGTCAAGGAAGGACTGATCATCGAAGAGCGAATCGAACTCGTCATCGTCACCAGCGTCGAGTCGATTTGCCATGATTGACGCTTGATGGAAGTCAGCTCAGCCTGTGCGAGCTTGGCATGTGCAATGGAGCTCCGAGTGGTAAAGGCGGACGTAGCAGCACTCCATGCTCAACAAGACTATGAGCGTGCTTGTAATTGTCGAGGTGGCGGTAGGTGTTGCATGACCGTCAACTTCAGCGGCCTGTTTTCGTGGACTGTGGTGGCGGCGATGATGGAAGTGAGGGACTGCGGAAGGGAGCAAGCAGCGGAAAGACCAAGTCTATCGAGAAGTGCTTGTGGCTGAGTCGTTCCGCAGCTTGGTTTTAGAGCGTAACCCAAAGCAACACGACTCGAAAGTCGCAGCTCACAGCCAAAAGTGACACTTTTTGGAAAATGCAAAAAGCAGCTGCTCACCGCGAGTGTTGGTTCGAGCTGTGCGGGAGTCGGCTAAAAGAACACCTCGAACAAACAATAAAATAATGAAATTCATTTTAAAAATGTGGATTTTTCTGGTCGCGCTTTCCGTGTGGGAATGGCAGACTGAGCCCCACACAACAGGCAGCAGCATATCGCAACATCCAAAAAAGGCCTTCTTCTTAGTCACCGTCGAGCTCAAGCAGTTGCATCAGAAGGACGCGGCGCGTGAGCTCAGCACAAAGAGACGCGTAAAGTGACGTTCAGGCTTGAAGCCCCACCGCAAAAACAAAAATGTGGAGATTTCTTCTCCCTTTTCGCTTTCCGCAGAGGTCCAAGCTTAAGAGACCCTATCGACTCTTGACTTGGCGTTAGCCCACCTTCAACCTTCCATCCAGCTTATCAACCACTGAGCTCCGAGCTTCTTCCTTTTTCCTACCAAGACGGCCCCTCACACAACCTCTCAATAGCTCGATCGGCTTCGCATCGGTCCAACAGCGCTCAAAATGGGTATCAAAGGCCTCACAGCACTCATCTCGGACGAAGCGCCCGGCGCCATCAGGGAAATGGAGATTAAGACCTACTTTGGTCGAAAAGTCGCCATCGACGCCTCCATGTCGCTCTACCAATTCCTCATCGCCGTTCGACAGAACGATGGTCAACAGTTGATGACGGAATCCGGTGAAACCACTTCCCATCTTCTTGGGTTCTTCTACCGTACCTTGCGTATGATCGATTATGGAATCAAGCCGATGTACGTTTTCGACGGTACTCCTCCAGACCTCAAGAAGGAATTGCTGCAGAAACGATTCGGAAGGAGAGAGGAGGCGAGGGAGCAGGAAGAGGAGCAAAAGGATGTTGCCGATGTCGAGAAAATGGATCAGTTGGCGAGGAGGCAGGTTAGGCCAACGAGGCAGCACAATGAGGAAGTAAGGCATTTGTTGAAGCTCATGGGCATTCCTTGTGTGATTGCGCCGTCCGAAGCCGAAGCCCAATGTGCGGAGCTCGCTCGAGCGGGTAAAGTTTACGCAGCGGGAAGTGAAGATATGGACACCCTCACTTTTGGCACGCCGATTCTACTCAAGCATTTGACCGCTTCGGAACAGAAGAAGATCCCCGTTCACCAAGTCGACCTGCCGAAAGCTCTCGAAGGACTTCAAATGTCCATGGCGCAATTCATCGATCTTTGCATCCTGCTCGGTTGCGACTATCTCGACCCGATCAAAGGTGTTGGTCCCAAAACAGCCCTCAAGCTCATTCGCGAGCATAAAACACTCGAAAACGTCGTAGAGCATCTCAAGGAAGAAGGCAAAAAGTCGGTCCAGATCCCGGAACATTGGCCGTTCCAGGAAGCGAGGAAGATCTTCGAGAATCCAGACGTGCAAAAGGGCAAAGATTTGGACCTCAAATGGGAAGCACCAGATGTGGAAGCCATGGTGAAATTCTTATGTCAAGACAAAGGCTTTTCGGAGGATAGGGTGAGGAAGGGATGTGAGAAACTGCAAAAATCGTTGAGCCAGAAGCAGCAGGGCAGATTGGATGGCTTTTTCACGGTCAAAGCAGGCGGTCCGGCGCCAAAGAGGAAAGCAGAGGACGATAAGAAGAGCGCAAAAAAGAAGGGCAAGAAGTAGCGCACTTCATCACCGCTCGTTACCGCACATCTACTTTTACCATGTCTCTCTTAAGTCACTTGCAATGATACCAGCGTCATTTTCTCTTTTGCAGCGCGAGTACGCCAGCTCTTATTTGCTTCGCCCACAAGTACGGTCGCGAGCTTTGATTTGCATTTTGAGGAGCTCCTTCCGCATCGTCGTACGCGAAATCGGGGTTCTGAAATGTTCTTCGAAAGCCTGACATGCTTGCTGAGTGGTCTGGAAGGTCTTGCGCTGCACAAAGCGTTGGTGCCGGGGTTGCATCTTCTTCGGACGGCCCGTTTTTGCTGATGGCAGCTCGACAGTCAGCGTCTTTCGTATGTTACTCACCGTTCCGACGCCTACGTTCGATTGCTGAGCTATCTGACGATGTGAGAGACCGCGCTTCAGCTTCTCGATGATCAACTTGCGACTCTGTTCGCTCAGCTTCCTCATGGCAATGGTGAGATGGATATGGTTACAAGTAAAGCGGCTTTGGACAACAGCAGACCCTAAGCACGACGGTGCAAATTTGTGTCCCGGCCCAGTCCAGAATAAGCAGGCATTCATCCCAGAAGCTTCTAGGCTATGTCCCTTCGCAGAGTAAAATGTGGGCGCTGCATGTTAAAAATTTGATCCGTTCGATGAACACAGCGTGGGGCTTACTGTAGTCAATGCGCACATTGGCACTGCCACCAGAAGCAAATGTGTAATATGGATCAAGAGCGGCGTAACAGCCCAGCATGATGGGAATTACTGTCAACAGTGTTGTGTTGAGCGCTGACGTACGTTGACCAGTCATTCAGGGTGATGCTGAAAGCGTGTCCGCTCCTGTATCTGCCTCAAAAATGTGAAATTGAGGATCTTGTTTGCTCTCGTTGCCGATAAATCCCACCAACCGCCTGCCACTTGATCTGTCATCTGTGTGCTCGTCGACGCTTCATGTGCGTCGCTGCCGAGATGTCGTGCCCCACTGACGGAAGATCTGACAGCACGTGGCGTAGCCTAGACCTGTCGCACAGCATCTGCGTCGCCTGATACTTCAGGTCATGCCAGCCTATCCGAGCCGCAAAAGTAATTGTACAGTCTCACTCTTTTCGCTCTGATTCTGCGTTTTTCAGCAAGACGACTTGGTATGGAGAGGGTCTGTATGAGCGCAACGTACCGACAAGCAGTCATACGTACGGATGCAGATGTCCGTTGGGTCCTTCTGAAACGCTGAACAGAATCAACACCAAGCTGCAGCCTCTCGTTCATGCATGATAGCCTGAATGTCAATAGAGTACCAGAGTACCTTACAAGAAGGCCCCGTCTCGAGCTTTTCATACGGTATTGCTTTTCGTGGTTCCGCATAACGACTCATGATGGAGGAGATATGCATGAGCTCAGCGCTGCGTACAGTGAAGATCAGTGTTGCTTTATCAGCCGTTCAAATCCGGTCACAAACAGCGAAAAAGAAGATCAAGCTCCCTCTCACCTCCTCTCCAACCCACGCGAGCAACTCACACTTCTGAACACCATACAAGTAGTCGCACATCTATATCCTTTTCGGCACTGCCTTTTATCATTGAGCGGACCGGGTTGTGTGTGAGCTCAGCGTTATGCCACTCGATACATGTCATTGTATTGATGGACAAGCATGTTTCTTGGTCGCTGTACACGCGAACTCCGCTTATCCCGTATCGGTATGAGAGCAGGTTCGACTATACAGCCTCATCCTTTTCCGCCTTATCTTGCGTAATACAGCAGAACGAGCGCGTGAGGAGGAGGGTTCAAAGCGCTCAATTCACCGTCACAAAGTCGACATGAGAGCAATTTCAGCCAAGTAAACAATGCGTAGTCTCGCCCTCTTCGCACTGCCTTGCGTCATTCATCAGAATGCCTGGTGATGGAGGGGAGGCGTGTGAGCTCTATGCTGTGTACAGTCACGATGTGTGTTGATGAGGTGTTCAAGTTGGTCTCAGAACGCGCGAAAGAAGGTGGAGCTGATGTTGTGCTTTCTCTCGTCGCCACAGATCAACGTGCAGGCTAGTTCAACTTAGCAATCGCACGCGGTCGCAATAACATCTGCGTGCCTCTCAAAACAATCAAAAATGCAATTCAATGGTCTCTACCCTATACAACAGCCAACTGCCTCGGCTGGGCCCTCGCCCTCAAACTCCCCGCCAAACTATCCTCCAACACTGCCGTAGTATTCGTCCGCGTCTGCCTATCAATTGTACCCCCTGCCATGTCTCTATACATGAAACTCTGTTGGCTTCTACCGGATCCAGCTGTGATGGCGCCATTTTGGAGTACCGAATCGGCTTCTTCTTTGCGTTTCGAAAGAGTGGTGTGGGCTAAAGCGGCGGTAGGGTCTGCGTGGACGAAGGTCGTTTCGTCGCCGACGAGGACTTCTAGTTCTTCGGCTGGGGTAGGGGGGTTTTGGCCGGGGAAGAGGGTGCGGGAGATGGTGCGGTCGAATTGTTGATGGACTTCGGCGTCGAAGGCGGTATCTGAGAGGACGGAGGAGACGTAGAGTGGGTAGTTGTAGTCGAGTTGGACCGCTTGTACTCCGGCGATGTGGGGGAGGTCGGTTAAGGAGATGCTGTTGTTGAGGGCTTGGTTGACAGTGTCAGGCGTGAGAACGAGCGACCGAGCCCATCCGTAGCTGGTTTGATCGTTCGTTTGCTGCGTCGCATTTACGAATCCTTTGTTCTCGTAATCGGCGTTCTGATACCATCCTGCAACATACTCGATACCCGATCCCGTCTTGATCGTTCCCGCCACACCAAATGACCTTGGCTGTCTCAAACTCACATCATAAGTCAGAGACCCATTAGTCGTCGGGTCACCATTGATCTTACCCGTCGTCCTGCCATCAACGAACTCTGCCCCCTCTTCTCGCTTCAACACCTTCCCCACCGTCCTCTCCTCCGAACAGTCGAGATACACTTGAACATTTCCACTCACAAACCAACTTGCATCATTGATCGCTCCACCCTTTTCACTGCTCACCACTGCCAACTCGAAGCTATGCTGCTTGCCATCCGTCAACTCGCCCAACCAAGGCGTAATATCGATGTTGTACGTAGGCTGATCAAAGGTTCCATAATTAGCACTCGGTCGCCAGAGCAACGGGTTGATGCCGCCCGTGAAGATGACCGGATAGGGTGTGACGAAACCAGCAAACACCCCATCGATGTATAGCTGAACTTCACGATATGTCCCGTGGCCGTAGTATCCATCTGCGGCTGCATCTGGGATAGCATTGTAAAATTGATCCGGGATTCCAGTGTACCAGAATTCTTCGGTAGCTGTACCGCTGGCGTAGACTTCGACGATGGCTCGGGCGGCATTTTGAGGAATGTCAACGGAAGTTGTACCGTTTCCGGCTGTTCCACCGACGAGGAAGATCGAATTGTTGGTCTGCAACCGTTTCGAAAGCGGAATGACTATGTCTGCAGCTCGCTGTTCTAGCGGTAGAGCTTTCTGATCGCGTTTGTGTTGACCACTGCGAGCATTGTGTCGCTTATGACCTTTCGAAGAAGCTATGCTTCCATCGACCGAAGCCGTCAGCTTCAGAGTGACATTCAATGCCCCTGTGTAAGTGCTATCAACGATATTGGGCAAGTCCAAAACGACGTCCGCCTTCTTTGACCACAAACTCCAATACTTGCCCACATCCTTGCTGATGTCCCAATAGACACCGTTACGGGTAGGTTCAGGATTGTCGAATCTAAACACCTCTACACCTTGACCAGTAGCATTGTTGCCGACCCAAACCGTACCCAGACGATCAAACTGCCTGCCTCGTGTTTCGCCGTGAAGGTCGAGCGTCAACCCCGTCCAACTGGACGGATCAGAGCAAGCACTGCCGGCAAAAGAGGCTTGTGGATCAAAGGAGAGATAAGAAGGAGAGCCGTACGAGTTGGCGAAGCTCCGATCCACCAATGTCACGGAACAAGATTGAGCAGGGCCAGGCGCTGTCAGGATTGGCGCTGGTTCGTGGATCTGAAAGCTTTCTTGAAATCCAGCAGGTGCGGCAGGTGACGAAGCCGCTGGCTTTGGAGCTGACGCAGGAGCAGGAGGAGGTGCTGCTTGAGGAGTACCGCCTAGGCCGGGAGGGAAGAGTGGGACAGAAGGAACGGGACCATGAATCAAAAGGTATTGCTATTCCAATATCCCCTTTAGCAGCAATACATAAACATTCATTCA